>JAECUM010018555.1:0-28071 GCA_016617855.1 Megalonaias nervosa | reverse complement strand
GACTGAAAAGTGTTTGTTTACCTCAACTGCAATGATGGTTACAAGAACAAACCACGTACACCTTACACAAACCCATTCAACGACAATTTCCAGAAGTTCATCCCGAGTGGAGGGCATCGATCATCTATGGCAAGCTGATTTAGCTGATGTCTCTCATATGGCCACCTATAATCGTGGCTACAAATATTTGTTTTGTGTCATCGGCGTCATTTTCAAATTTGCCTGGGTTGTGCCATTGACTTCCAAATCTAGCACAGAGTAAGTGTCAGCCGTCAAACTGGTGTTGAACAAAGTTGTCGTCACTCTCTTCTATGGCAAACCGACAATGGCACCGAATTGCTGAACCATGCTTTCCAAAAAGGAATTGAAGAAACGATACATTCGTTTCTTAATCACCAAGAATCCCGAAACCAAAGCCAGCTTCGCAGAACGTTTTCAGCGCACCTTGAAAGAACGCATGTGGAAATATTTCACGCATCAACACACTCTCCAGTACATGGACGTCTTGCCGCACCTGCTCCAATCGCACAACCCATCTTACCATCGTAGCATCGGATGTGCTTCCCAGGAAGTGACTCCCGACAACGAAGTGACCGTCTTTGAGCGCTTGTCTGGTACATCTCCGACTGTGACTGTCCCCAAGAAAGTTTGAGTGTTGAGGGCGGGGGATTGGGTACGCATTGGCAAAACCAAACGCACTTTCGACAAAGGTTACTTACCCAACTTGTTTCGTGTCACTGAAAGAGTGCGTGGCCGTCATCCTGCCGTCTATAAATTGGAAGACATGAAAGGGGATGTGTTAAAAGGAACCTTTTACTTGCTTGAGTTGCAACGCGTGACCAAAAAAGAAGACGAAGTGAACGACATCGAAAGCATTCTCGATCAAAGAACCCGTAAAGTAGGAAAACGACGTGTCAAAGAAGTCAAAGTACGTTGGAAAGGATATCCTCCCAGTTTTGATTCTTGGATCGACGCTTCGCAAGTCATAGACTAAAAAAAGAAATGACCACCATGCCCTTAACACAGCCTCAACCGCTACCACCGCAGTGACCACTCCTTCACCCAGTTCTTCTGTGCAAGATCTACACAAGCAACCCTTGTGGGTATGGTGAGATAAACGTGTGCCTAAAACGCAAATCGTCTTTTTCTGCCAAATCTTTGTGGTGTATTGTGTCATCGGTGCTGCCATTGCCAATTTGAGTTTGCAACAAAGAGACAAACAATTGCAGACCATTTTACTCAGCAGTTGCATCGGTTGCCTTCTTCCCAATCCTTCCCTGAAATTCTCCTCTAACGGGAACAACGGGAGTCTTGTGCCCAGCGTCAATCAACCTTCCAACAGTGACCACCCAAACAACAATAACATCAATCCTCTTTTAGACACTCCTCTCACCTCAAGCGACCCCCTCGGACCCTAGAACTCTGGAATTATGTTTAACCAATTTTACTTAACGTTACTAAGTGACAGTTCCATTGAGGTGCTTCCCAATAACACATTGCGATGTTTCACGACCAAATTACCTCAGGCCATCCAATTGGATCGCGAAGCCGATTGGGAAGTGGCTTTGGTGAAAATGATTCACCCTATACAAATCCAAAACATCACTGAAAATCAAAACACTTTTACGGTGGAAGTTCATGACGAGCAAGTGGAAGAAAACTTTGATAAACGCACAAGTACAGGTGACTTCATGAAAACACATGACCCCAAAACAAAACGGTTCACTTATCGGTTGAAAATTCCTCCAGGCTATGATTTTAGCGGACAACATTGGTGAACACGATTGCTAACAGGTTCAATGCACAGTTTGGCAAAGCCTTGGAGAAATCCAGAAAAAGTGTCACCCTCTAGTACCACAAAATAGCTCGTCGCTTGCTGATGACATTTTCAGAGGACTAAGTGTTCGCCATTACAATTTGTCCTGAATTGTATGCCATTTTGGGTGGAGACCCCAAGATGATCAAGATTAAAAACGAAATACCTGCCATTACCGGCAACTTGGATTTTGCGATATATTCTCGATTCCCTGTAGAAATGAACCAACGACTCAATTTGATCTTTGTGTACGCCGATGTGGTGGAGTACAGCGTGGTGGAACACACCTCCGTACCATTACTTCGGGTCATTCCTTTCAAAGTGGATTCTGCCACAACCGCTGTCGAGGAAGGTGGAAACACCTATCACGTTCACGGCGAATTTGTATATCCTCACTATTTGCACGTCCGTAAGTCGTATTTCGACACTGTCAACATTACTATAAAAGGAGATCTGGGACAAAATATTCCATTCACCAAACGGAAAGTCACAGTGAATATCCATTTTCGAAAAAGATTACTCTAACAACTTGTAAGTCATGTATCCTGTCTACCAAGGAGTCGCTCGAAAACGAGGACATGGTTTAGGAGATATGCTGAAATCTGCCTTTCGTTCCGTGGCTCCCGTTTTGAAACCGATTGTGACACGTGGATTGCATGCCATGAAAGATGCCGCTTTGACGCAAGGCAAAGAATTTCTCCAAAATGTCATCATCGACAAACAAAATTCCGAAGACTCTCCTCCAGAGGACTTCACACCTCCAGAGTTTGAAAGACCAAGAAAAGAAGAACCGTCCGAAACTTAGACGTTTTTGATTGTTAAATCACAGAGAGGAGAAATGATGCACGAGTGTCTTGCGTCTTGTCCAGGTCGAAACTGGATTTATTTGCCATGCCACCCACCATGATGACGATGCAAGAATCCCAACGGGTAGAATATCGTCCCGTCTCTTCTTTGACGGATTCATCTCCCATCGAATTTGAAATCAAACGGTAGCAGGAAGATTACATCGATCTGAATAGCAGTTACTTGTAACCTGAAAGTCAAAGTGATCAAAACGGACGACAGCGCTCCAGGAGCCGACGCCAGAACAGCTCCCGTCAACAATTTCATGCATTCCTCGTTCAGCAAAGTGGATTTGTACTTGAATAACAACTGGTCAGCAGTAGCATTGATGCTTACCCTTAGCGAGCGTACCTGGAAAATCTCTTGACGTAAGGAAAAGATGCCATGCCCACTCATCTGGATGCTTGCGTGGTATGGAAACCTGACACGGCAGCCGAGGACAAGTTTAACGACACAGCCCTAACAGCAGACGACAATCCTCACAATGTGAGCTTTAAGGACAGTAGAAAGAGAATCCTGCAAAGACGTTGTTTAGAACTGATGGATCGTTTGCATTTGGACATGTGGTTGCAAGACAAGTATTTACTGAACTTAGTGGATATCCGCTTGAGACTGATTCTCAGCAGTAATGCTTTTCATTTAATGGCTCATGCAAACGAGTACAAAACCATCATCCAAGAAGCCAGACTTGACGTGCGAAACGACATTAGTCACTCTTTGAGCAGAACGACCTTCAAGAATCCGATACGACGCGTGGAAGTGAAAACGTTCACCATTGCTGCTCGACTCCGATCCAAGATCGAAGATCATATAGTCCAAGGACAGTTACCCAAACGTTTAATTGTTGTCAGCATTAGCAATGCAGCCCTCAACGGAGCCGTCACCGTCAATTCGTCTCAGCTTAAGCACTACAGAGTGTCCAAGATCGAAGTCAGTCGCGATGGCTAGACCTTGTGTACCATACCCTTCGAACCTATCTTTACCCAGAAGAATTACTTAGGATCGTACTTGTCCCTGTACGAAGCTACCGCAGAGTTAGGGACCAACACTAGCCACGGCATTTCGTACGAAGATTATGCAGGAGGATACACTTTGTGGGCTTTTGATTTCACTCCAGACAAAGGCAGCGACGAGAGACATTTCCATCCTATAAAATCCGGTCAGCTGCGTCTGGAACGTCAGTTTGCAGAAGCTCTCGCCGAAACGGTGAACGCCGTCCTGTATGCCGAATTCGATAATACGATAGAAATTAACAGCTTGAGAGAAGTCATTCTAGACTATTAGAAGCCATGGAAGACTTTTATCCCTCTTTGAACGGTGGAGAATCTTTAGAAATGGAATTGGAGGATAACGTGGAAGCAGAACCCCAAAAACAAAGACGAAGAGGATGTGGTGGTCATGTCCAGATGGCCAGAACAAGAATAATATTTATTCTCCTGTTTTGCAAAACACCTGGCAGATAAAAGTACGGAACTGACCAAGAAAGGTTGTTATGGATATCAAAACGATCATCCCAGTCATATTCAGCTCGATCAATATCTGATGATGAGTCAAGAAGAAACATTGGATGAGTATCTGGAGGACGTTTGGGGTCTCATCTCGGAAGACGCAGTGTTGTTTCAATGGTATAAAGACTTGCATAATCATCCCTCTCCTCCACTGACTACTTTGGAGATCTATCACATCGAAGCTCTCTTGTCCCAAAGTGCGGAGACGAAGTAAAGAAACGGTTACTTGTCAGAGATTTTCAAGCAAAATGTCAGAATTGAATTGATGACTTATCATTACCTGGGAAAAACCAACAAAAAAAAAAATAAAAAAAAATAAAAACATTTTTTAAAAAAATGGATATCTGGGAACTTTATTACCTTTTGAACAACAGTTCTATACCACTTTTGGAATCCCGTCATGTGTGCTAACGATGAAATGCCTCATCGCAAACCTTAAGACCATCAAGCTTATGTCATCAACACGGGCGACAGTCATCTCCCAGGCACCCACTGGGTAGCCTTCTACTTTTCCCACGATGATTGTGTGGAGTATTTTGATTCGTATGGATTACCGCCTTTGGAAGACGACATCATCGACTTTATGAGATTTAATGCCCAGACGACTATTCAATAATGTGAAATTACAAGGCACAGATTCCATGGTGTGTGGACAATATTGTGTGTATTGTCTTCATCAATGCAGTCTTGGATATTCCTTAGAACATTTAGAGACTTATTTTGATCGTAACTGTTCTAGAAACGATGAAAAAGTAGATCGATGGTTTTATGACCGTTATGGCTATCTCTTTTCTTTAGCTAGGAAACGTAATGTACATCAATGGCCCAACGACTTCCATCAGTGGAAATCTAACTTGACTTCACAACATTGTCAACCTTGTCAAAAATAGCTTGTTTGAAAAATTGTTTTATTGTTAGTTGTTGGTTGTTTGTTAGTTAAAATTTGTTAGTTATGTAAAAAATAATTGCTGAAGTTATATGAATTGTTAGTTGCTTTTGAGTTAAATAAAACTTGTGTTTTGAAACAAAAATGTGTCTGTCGTCTGTTTTCAAAAAATGTATCATTAAACATGGTCTTTGACTTCTCTCTATCCGTCACCATAAAGATCAGCTATCATAGTGTTCCTACTCAAGACAAATATCGTAGGGATGTTTTCTATCGCGTCCGCGCTTGAGTCATATAAAGCAAGACAGTCTCCAGTCTGACCATCTATTGTTGAGTCATCTTCTTATTAAGATGCTTCAAGACTAGCCAAGCTGAACAAAGTCTATGTGAATTTAAATCGTGTCACGCAAAACCTGATACCGAAGCCTGATGAAATAGAGAATGTCAGGATGTTGAAAGTGGTCGAAGACCTGATAGAAGAGCTCTTCAGAGATGAAACCAAGAAAGAGCAAGAAGAGTGGACGGAGAAGTATAGGCTTTAGAAGCTGAGAGAGCAATAACAGCAGCAGCAGCAACAACAACAGCAGGAGCCAGACATAGGTTTTGTTGACTGTCATGTAGACACGAAAGAGTTCTCCTTCTCTTTCCGAAGAAGTAGTCCCTATCCCGAAGGAAAACCTGCAGCCAGACGGGGACGCAATCTTAGAAGATAAAAGATTGCCATTACTCCCAGAACAAGACAGCCCTTTTCAGGGCTACCCAACTCTCTAGATAAGAGATACTAGTGAAACTGCCAAACTTGTGTTTATTGTTAAAGCGCAGCTTTTGTCAATCTGGCTACCCATCGCTGATTCGTCAACTACGAAGAATGAGCAGAATCAGTAAGCTTCTGGAACTTCAGATGCACCTGGAGTATGACAGGCGCTTACTTGAGGAGCTGGCTTTGGAGGCAATACAGGAGGAAACCAGGACTGACGAAGAAGAGGAGAGGAAAAAGAAGAAAGAGAAGGAAGAAAGAATCCTGCCTCACCTCATGCTAATGCCTCTGTGTGAGGTCAAGCCTGAGGTGAGGACACCTCCACAACCAGTACCAGTACCACAACCAGTACCAACACCACAGCCACTACAAGCATCACAGCTTCTACCACCAGTACAAAGACCTGTGGTTCCCCAGACTGAAAACTGGGAGGAGATAAGGAGGCCTCATCATCATCCACGTGTCTGGCGTTCAAGACATAGGGAACAAGTCTACACTATCCCTGAAAGTGAAGACTGGGAGAGTGAAGCCAGTCAAACCCCCTCTGCGCTACCAGCCACTCGCTTAAATTGGGAGAAGGGCTGGAGTCGGCGATGTGTCTGTGGTGCCAGGCCTGGGAGATGTCACCATTAATGGGTGAATCTGAAAAAAAGAGCCTTCTCAGGGCTACCCAGATCTCTAGAAAAGAGAGACTGATCAAGTTGCCACTTTGTGTGAATGTGGAGTAGTGTGATTATAAACACTGACTACTTTACTGATGTGTTTGTGTGTTTGTATGCGTGCGTGTACGTTTGTGTGTTTGTATGTGTGTTTCTGTGCGAGCGTATCTATGTGGATCTATCATGGGTTTTTTCTTCTTTTCTGCGTGGATAGTAGATATGGGTTATTTTCTTACCTTCTGTGTGGATAGTAGATATTGGGGTTAGTGGATAGTATGTAATGGGTTATTTTCTCCTCTTCTGGCGCGTACGTTTGTTTGTGTGTGTATGTTTGTGTTTTTGAGAGTGCGCGTCCGTTTGTTTGTTTGTTTGTGTGTTTGTGTGTGTGTGTGTGTGTGTGTGGAGGGTTGTTTTTGTTTTTTCCCTTAACAAAAATCCCTTGTCCCTACACTATGTGGATAGTATATAATGGGTTATTTTCTTCCCTTCTGTGTGGATAGTAGATATTGGTGTGGATAGTATATAAGGAGTTATTTTCTTCCCTTCTGTGTGGACAGCAGGTATTGGGTTTTTCTTCCCTTTTGTATGGATAGTAGATATTGGTGTGGATAGTACATAATGGGTTATTTTCTCCCCTTCTGGCTCGTACGTTTGTTTGTGTGTGTGTATGTGTGTATGTTTGAGTTTGTTTGCCTGTGAGTGCGTTTGTTTTTGCGTGTGTGTGTGTGTGTGTGTGTGTGTGTGTGTGTGTGTCTGTGTGTGTGTGTTGTTGTATTTTCCCTTAACAAAAATCCCTCATCCCTACATTATGAGGATAGTATATGATGGGTTATTTTCTTCCCTTCTGTGTTGATATTAGATATTGGTGTGGATAATATATCATGGGTTTTTTCTTCCCTTCTGTGTGGATAATAGGTATTTGGGTTTTTTCTTCCCTTCTGTGTGGATAATAGGTATTTGGGTTTTTTCTTCCCTTCTGTGTGGATAGTAGATATTGGTATGGATAGTATATAATGGGTTATTTTCTCCCCTTCTGGCGCGCACGTTTGTTTGTATATGTGTGTTTTTGTTTGTGTTTGTGTGCGTGCGCGTACGTTTGTTTGTGCGCGTGTGTGTAGTTGCTTTTGTTTTTGGGAAGCCGAAGTAAGCGTTCCAGTAAAAACTACCCAGCACCGAAGTTATGCCACCAAGTGTCAGCAAAATAATAAATGAAGCCTTAAATGAGTGGTTGAAAGAATTAGCTGGCGTGCCATCTCTGACAAAACAAAAATGAAAATGTTCAAACGTGTATCTGATCCAGCATTTGGCATGGACGCACCAGTACTCAAGGACTAGTCTGTGCGTGATTATCAATATTATTCTTATGAAGCATGAGAACAAAACCAGCTTGGGCGAATCGAAATAAAAGTCTAAGATACATCCAGGTATTTCCTGCCCGCCGAGGCATTTATTGAAGTTCAGTGTAGATTTTTGAGATAACAATAATTCATACGCTACAGATGACAAATGTGGATTCGTTAATAATAATGGTGTTACTTAAAAGTGCCGTGTATATGATCGACAGTAGACAAATCGAAGTATGCCAAAATGACGTCCATGTTTCTACGATGATACTCGGTATTACAAGCTATTCCGATGATTATTCAAGGTCTGCTGCTCCATCAATGATGTTTTCAAAAGATATTACTGGCCGCCCTAACCATAAAGAATATTACATAAGACGACCAAAAACACATACCAACCCCGCCATTGACGCTGACGTAGCCCCGTTGGTCACCGCTATTAATCCAAAATTTAACTTGGGATTTGCGGCACGACGATCTCAAATCGATTCTCAAGGTAGATTCTGCTGTGTGATATCTTTGGAGTCTGCAGATATGTTAGAAACGTTATTTTCGAAGCGAAACATGCAATTGAGTTTGTCTGGGAGTCCACTGACAACGATGCAATTTGGCGAGATAATGTTGTAGCTGAAGGTAAAGTAATACTAACAAAACTTGCGTTGCCACTGCCAGCAATGACTCCATCGCTCTCAGAAGAAGCTCGATTATTATCGTTCATGGATATCTGCGGCAAGTCAACGTTGTCGTGGCTGACAATGACCACAGACTCTGTTACAAGCACAGTAAAGTCATGTGCATGGCAGATAAAGTCTCAACGGGATATTTCAGCACCACGATATATATTCGTTGCGTTTCAAGGTAACAAAAGATTAAAAAGCAAGAAAGAAACCCGACGGTGTTTGATAGATTAGCTGAAATCACGATTTCGCTGAGGATAAATGGAGATCAGTAACAATCCAAAGACATAATACAGAATTTTCAACAAAACGACGTAGCACGGGCGTATCGTAGTTTGATGAGATTAT
Organism: Megalonaias nervosa; assembly: GCA_016617855.1. Classification (NCBI taxonomy): domain Eukaryota; kingdom Metazoa; phylum Mollusca; class Bivalvia; order Unionida; family Unionidae; genus Megalonaias; species Megalonaias nervosa. The sequence continues at coordinate 19,231 of JAECUM010018555.1, read as the reverse complement.
GACGCTGCAACGAAGAAATACTGGACAACAGCAACATCCTGATGATGACCTCGTTAATGACAATCAATGATGGAATGACCACTTTCAGCTCAGATTATATGAATCATGTAACCGCGTTCAAAAATTTTTGTAGAAACATTAATAGAACCATAGATAATTGTGGGTCCTAGAACTAGCCTTGATATTTGACTTGACGAAAAAAATCAACTAAAATCAGGTGATATTCCGGTAAATGCGATTGATCAAGCGTTCCATGTTCACGATGTCGTGTATAAAAATCCTAATCTACAACAAACACATATCGCGAATGTAAAGAATAAAAACATACTAGAATCACTCGCGAATTGGTTGATAAGATCGGCGATGAAAGGTAAAATAGTGTTGGGAGCGTAGCTCCTAGAGCTGGCAACTAAGCGCCAACAATTACATAATGGAGTCGATTTATTATAGTCAAAGATGATATTGGCGAGATACAGCAGCAATTAAAAAACTCGCCAATGCAGCAGGTGTCAGTACACCCAACGAAGTTCATCAGGCAGATATCTTGTTTTGACCACATGACTTATAAACGCGTTGACTGTCGTAGATGTTGCAAGTAGATGCAAAGAGGCTGAACCTTTATCGTCTAAAACAGCAACCAAAGTCGCTGCAGCGTTTGAACGAATTTATTAGGGAGGACCCGGGTCACATGATGGCCTGCAATGGCCACAGTTTCTTCACGTTAATCCTGGCAAAGAATTTATCGGTGCAGTAACGAAGCTGGTGCAACAACATAATGTTCAAAGCAGACGTGGACACACCGCGATACATAGCGATCAGGCAATCGTTGAACGATTTAATCAAACACTTGCATAGCGACTCTTTGGACATCAGTATGCCCAAGAATTACTGCACGTTCAGGACAGTTCTCGTGAATGGGTTGCGAGACTACCTCATGTGGTGGCCACGTTAAACAACGAATTCACGAGTGAAACTAATATAAAACATGTCGATGCAATTGCGAAATAACACACACCACGACGAAAATCACCGGTGGATCAACTACAACCAGTGTTAGGTGGTGAAGTAACAGTGAGCTATTTATATGAACCCAGTGAACTTGTGGGTGGTGCAGCAAGTGCAACTGATCCCGTATAGTGTGTAACAAAACATAAATGTTCCAGCGTGGTAGGATCTACTGTGCAGCCACCAATCTACCGACTAGATTCAACAGCTCCTCAGCGTGGATTTGTCCGTGAACAATTACATGTAATTCGTGAAAACGTCCAGTTACCACCAGATTGGATGCGCGCCAACACAAAACGCTCTGAGGAACTAAGCTCCTCTAGCAGCAGAGAGAGTCGATCCTACAATTTTTTGTTCGAACCAAAAGATTTAAACATGAAAATCATACTAAATAAGGCAAAAAAATATAGGGTCAATAACGTTAAACCAGAACCTGTAACCGAATTGAGATTCTTTCTACGTGGGTTATTTACGCTGTTACTTTTCGTGACATCTGTGTTTGTAAAATGCTATGCGGTGCTCGTTTATGTATTCGTGCGTGTCATTTTTGTCAGTCCACTCTCTCTGCTGCTGTAGATTTTATCCAAATATTTTATCAAGTCCGTTACGATATCTCGGCCTAGGATCATGCAAATGTATTGTCATAAAACCAAACGGGATAGCTTGTGCTTTTGAATTTTTTTTTTTAACTTAATCATATCCTTCTCCCCTGAACACCAAGTATAATAAATATTTTGCAGCGTATGATTATCAACTCCGTTAAACACAACTAAAATATTACAGTTATCTCTGATCACTTTTGGAATTTGTGTATAAAGCTGGGTAGCACAAATCACGTCTGTATTTTTATGTCTACCTCTGGAAAATATCCGAGCTGGATTTGATTGTTTGTCCGGCATGACATCGTCGTACGCTACTAAATTATTAATAAGTCGATCAAGATCATCTACAGATGGCGCTTCATCAATGCTAGTAATAAAATCAATAATATCATTACCGTCTTCATTCAGCAACTTTGCATTTTCATTAGAATCTTTAAGTACTTCATAGCATCGCTGATCATCTACAGATGGAGCTACTAAATACAATTTATCCCACTTGAGCCATCTCATGATCAAATTAAGCAATAATTGTGTTTTGCCTGATCCAGATGGACCTATTATTATCATTCTAATAGAATTCGGTAGCGCTGGGTGATGCTTGACTGGCTCTTGTTTTCGTGTCGCAGAAAAGTCAATTATATCCAGATGATAAATAATATGTATTTATATTGTGTTCGATGCAAGACAGCCACATCCACCACTGGATTAACAACAATAATAACAAAAAATAAAAGTCGTGCACTGACAGGTAAGTGTGAAAAGTGTGGCACAAAAAATATCAATTTATTTCGTCTAGCACAGCGACGGGAGGTGATATCGCTGCTTTGTTGGGAAGATTACCAGGGGCTCCGTGGGCGAAGCATCCCGGAAAAAAAACACTTACCAGGATATAATTATTGTGGTCCTGGAACTCGACTTGATATCCGACTTGACGAACGAGATCAGCCAAGACCAGGAGAGTATCCAATAAATAAGATTGATCAAGCGTGTAACGTTCATGATGTTGCGTATAAAAGCAAAGATTTACAACAACGGCATCTCGCAGATGTGAAACTGATTCATGCGTTAAATTCTATACCTGATAAATCTCTCAGAGAAAAACTCGCTAGTTTTCTAGTGAAATCTGCAATGAAAGGTAAAATAATGCTAGGGGCTGGGTAATTAATTATATGACTATTATAATGGAATCCATTTATTATAGCCCAAGAGGATATTGGAAGGGCAGAGCAGCGATTAGTAAACTTGCTGAAGCAGCAAAAGTCTCACGTGCTGTTGCTGCAGCGTGGATAGCACGACAGGCAATATGGCAAATCTATCTACGTCCACCTAAAAACATTCAGTACGCGTATTTTGATGTGAGCGTTCCCAATGAAGTTCATCAAGCAGATATTTTGTTTTTACCACATGATACTATTAAACCACGTGGACGTCAATCACGCACATACAAATACGCGTTAACTGTCGTTGATGTTGCAAGTAGATACAAAGAAGCGGAGCCGCTATCAACAAAAACAACATCTGAAGTTGCATCTGCGTATGAATGAATTTATCAACGAGGACCATTACAATGGCCACAGTTGCTACAAGTTGGTCCTGGCAAAGAATTTCTTGGTACAGTATCATCGCTGATGAAAAAACATAATGGCAAAATCAGACAAGGACACATCGCAATTCATCGTGATCAGGCAATAGTTGAACGATTTAATCAAACACTCGCTGAGCGGTTATTTGGATACCAGTATGCGAAGGAAATAATTCAGAGCGACAAGAGATCTCGTGAATGGGTTGCAAGATTACCAAGTGTGATAGCTGCGTTAAATAATGAAATTACTCGTGCAACTTCTATGAAACCTATTAATGAAATTACAAAAAAAACATATACCCCGTAGCGATGGTTACGGACAACGACGTGACTTTTCAAAACAGCCAGTGTTAGGTAATGTGACTGGAAGGTATTTATATGAACCTGGTGAACTTGAAGGGGGTAAAAAAAGAGCAACTGATCCTATCTGGAGTGTGACTACACATAAAATTTCAAGCGTGGTTAGATCCACGGGTAGACCCGTCATATACAGACTGGATTCAACTGCTCCTCAGCGTGGATTTGTACGTGAACAATTGCAAGTAATTCCTGAGGACACACAGTTACCACCGCGTTCACTTTTGTAAACTAGCACCCCTACGTCGATTACATTCAAGACATGTCAATATGACATTATCACGTGTATGACCAATACTACTATTAATTCTGTCTACGGTGAACTGTCTTGGATTATTACTCGAATACTCCCATAGCATATTACAGTTACAACTTGCACAATGATTATTCTGTCGTTGTTTTAGTGTCATAATCAATTCAGTATCAATATGAAAGTCGCGATTATTTTTTTATCACATTGCTTATAACCAAATAGTTTTTTTCTTATTACGCCAACAACAACTTCGTTGTCGTCGCTAGCAGTTTGATTATTATTTTCTGTAAAATTCATAATAACTCTGTGTAGTTGAGATATTCTTCTGACTCGAGACACTGCGAGATAAACTAAATTTGATCATTCGATTCTATCATCGACAATCCAGATATTTGTATCAGCAATAGTTAGTCCTTGTGACGATTGAATCGTTATAGCATATCCTAGCTTCCATGGAGTTTTATCCATGATCAACGCGCTCTCAACAACATCAACATCAACCAAAACAATATCATTCAATACAAGATTTTGTTTTTCATTTGTTCCTGGAATCTCAACTTCAATATTTTGTCGTCGAGTATCTGCTGGGCGATAACACAATGGTACGGGTAGATTTGAAAATTTTTCTTTATGTAACAAAAATAATTTCTCTTGCAATTCATCACGAACTATTTTTCTACTCGCAACTATTAAATCATTTGGTTGCCATAAATTCCAAAAATCATTTACAGGTGTTTCCGGAATTATTTCACGCATTATCTCACCTTGTATTTTATCTGGCTGTAGTCTGATTAATCTTTTAAATTCTTTCAGAGGTTCATCAATAGCTCTATGATCATCATTTATTTCTTCACAATAATCCACAAACGTTTTTAACCACTCGTGCGGAGACTGCCTAACGAAAACGAAAGGTGGTGGTTGACCATGGTCGCCGCACATTATCACAGAAGTATTTTTTTGTCAGTAACCAATCAAGAAATATTTTTAATGTTTCTAACGATACTGTACAAATTTCATCCCAGATGATAATCCGGGGTATATATTTCTCACCCATTCGTTCAGGTGTCCACGTATCCCCGCACCATCTGAAGAAACCATGATAAGTTTGAGATTTTACTCCTCGTTTATTTCTTTCTCTGGCTAGTCTATGTGTAGGTGTCAGCACAATCATATCAACGGAGTTCTTCAAACTACGGCGAAATAATTCAATGGCACGTGTTGTTTTTCCAGAACCTCCAGGTCCATTGAGATAAACGGTTTTAGGTCTGGCCACAGGATCAAACACAGATGGTGCTGATGATTTCAATATTTGATTATGATTACCGTAATATATTTCCTTGATTTCAACGTCTGCATATTCTGAATAGTCGAGTATATTTTCTTTTTTTATTCTCCATGATCCCCATTCACCATTACCGAGTAGCGGTTTTAGTAAATCTAACTACGCATTATTTATATAAAATGAATCCGTGGCAACTCTAATCTATTTATCATCGATAATAAATTTATTGAAACGTAAGCGAGCATAGAAGATCTTAAATGTGTAAACTGCGGTGACTCACCATCAATATATCTCACGATTGTACCTAATTTAGACCCGTCTGTTAAATAAGCATTACTCCGACTCATAAATGTATTTTTTTCCGTTGTATCAGCAATTATAAAATCGAGTTCAGCATCATCCATAATTAATCTTGTACACATTCGTTTATGATCATATGATGCTCCTTGAGTAAACTTACCAATTATTTTCCTACCAAGATCTTTTGCAACTTTATTTTTATGATCAGTCATATCTGGATTTTCATCACCTGACTCTGTCAGGGGTTGTGGTAACCAAACTTGTTTCTGCGGATGATATGATATAATAGCTTCGTTTACGCTCAACGACACTAAGATTCCGGTATCAAGCATGTATTGTAATAACACTATTGGAGCCCAATATTTTTCTGAGAAATGTCTTCCAAACCAAACATAAATTATCGGATGCAGATCATTGCAAAACTCGAATGACTCTATACAAGCAAATCCAGTTAGGTTAAAAGCAGGTAAGAGTCCGTTTATCGCAACTCTGGTCATCTCGTGTGTGGGATGTCCGAATCTTTTGAAGTATTCAGAACATTCTCCGTATCCAATAAAACTTCCAGGATAACATGCTACCATATCAACCGATATAATATCGCTATAATCGTATTTAGTATTCCATAATCCGCCGTTTCCGTATTAGACACAACTGTGCTGGATGTCTTCAAGAAATTCTAATCTTGTCGGTTTCCATGAATTTTTCTCTTGAGCAAAATGAGCCGCAACTGATGGAACTGTAAAACAATTATTTAGTAATTGTTCAACTTCAGCATCATCAGAATTATATTTCAATGCAAGATTCTTCATTTTTTCATAAAGAGATTCTGCACGATAGATTTGTCCGTTAGGCCTTACAAACTGATCGTAATACGAATCTGAACTCTGAAATAACCAAACAGATACAGGGTCACTCTTACTAATATCATTGATAACGTAAAAGATATAATCGCTATAAAATTTAAGTGTCCTATCCCGTGGAAATATTGTTACAGCATTAGTCCATGCATGTGCATTATGATCAATGATTGTTATAGGGGTTCCATTTTTTATATATTTGGGTTTGTACAAAATTTCTCCGGTTAGTGTTTTTACTGTTATTGGAAATTTTAATTTCTTTTCTAGCTTAGCAACGTCGCTGATAGATGCTCCGGTATCTTTATCTGTTTCTGCCCACGCATTTATTTTTTTTTACGTCTTAGATCCGTTAAACTGTTTCCGCGTATTGATTTTGAGAAATGTTCCATAACTCGCTCAGTTACGCAGTTTAGTCCCCTTGACAATTTCATCGGTTTGAGGTTATTAACGCTAGGTTTATCATTTAGCGGATATATCGCATAAACAACTGCAGTTACAGGATACACTCGTTCATAATACCATTTATCAATACCAGTCAATGTTCCTGGTTTTAATTTGTTCTTTAATGTAACAGTATTATTTCCTGTATGAATCCGTACAGGGTCATCACGGTTATCACGGATAATCCAAGTGTCATCATCTGTCTGCACAATAAATTTTACTAGAATAATATATCGCTGATTGTCGAGATAGCTAATAATATTTAAATCAATGGTATTCATGATCCTGAATGTCGACCAAGTATGAGCCGCACCATCGTTGCGAAATTCTTTCTTGGCTTCACGGATACGATTGATTATATCGCTATTTATCAAAGCCAGATCTTGCATCGAAAAATTAAATTTAGATTTTTGTAGTTTGTCAAGATCAAATCTTGCTCCCGCCGAGACGGTGGAAGGTTCAATTACATATAATCTCTCAAATTCCTCCATACTACATTTAAAGCAAATATATGTTTAATTAAACTTTAATTATATACATAATGATTCAAACAAGCAATAAATGCCAATGGCTTATGATTGGATTTTCTCTTCCTTGTAATAAATCATGCGTAAATGAATTTTGTGGTCAACATATGCAAATCTTTCGAAAAGGTAGTCTAGGACCGAAACCGTGTTTACGATGCGGTGTTGGAGTCAGAGGAGAAACACGGTTATGTGTGCAATGCGGTGGTAAAAGATACAGAGAGCTGAAACGACATTATGATAAGAAGTCGTCAGGTGAATCTCCCATAAAAACCGCTGAAGACTATCTGGCCAGATTTCAAAATAATCATTTAGACAAATAGTATTACTATATAAAATGGAGCAAAAGGAATTTATAAAGCATCCCATTATCAAGAATTATGAAGCGTCTCGTGATGGTATAATCAGAAATTGCAGGTTAAAGAAATCAGTCGGTTCTGTTATTAATACTGGTTATCTCAAATTCCATGCTGGAAATAAAATGTATCTATCTCATAGGTTCATGTTTGAATGTTTTCATGGGGTCATCGAAGACGGACTTGTAATTAATCATATTGACGGTAATAAACAAAATAACTCTTTATGTAATCTTGAAGTTGTTAAACAAAGTCAGAATTCTGCACTTGGAAATACTGGGAGATGTAAAATGTTTGAAAAGAGGACTGTTATAACCATAAATGCAGAGACTGGTGAAGAGAGAATTTTTAATTCTATAAATGCGGCTGGTAAATATTTTGGTATTCACCCGAATTCAGTACAACGTGTCGCAAATAATATTACTAAATCGGCATTTTCGAAAAAATTAAAACAAAGATCACGTTCCGGTATGTACAATGAAGCGAGATAAATCCGTCATCGCTGATAGAGCAATCAAGTAGTTGTCTCCCTTTTTTGTTATTGCGTATACATGACCACACATTTATATTCAGTGATATATGTCTAATCCCTCGAACACTAAAGTCTGCGGAATATAATCAAACACAAAAATCTGAATTCTTGACGTTGTCAAGGAATTTATTCTTTGACGCTGTCAAGATGATATTGAAATCCGTGATAGTGGATTTTTACATTAAACCATGTACGCGGTAGTCATTATCGATTTTTTTTGTCTAGACTGCATGCAGATAGAACTGGAATATATCGATCCAACGCATTTATTAACACAGTTCTGGCTAGCTTGAAAATATAATATTTTAACAAGGCAGAAACGGCAGAAATATGTAAAATTACAGATTTTGTGATTTATTTTTGCATTTTATTCAGAATCTGATAAAATACTGATCACAGAATCTGCAGTGACAGAGTCAATGCTTATATATTTATTTTTGAAGCGTATATTTGTAAGTGGAACATGGTGCATTGCTAGCACGTCTGACTCCCGTGATGTAATCACGGACTCGAGGTCTTGAGTTCGGTTCCCCATGACTGACACATGTCGGTGGTTTGTGACCCTGGGATGCCACTTATTTTAAGAATTGGGGGCCCAAGCACAAACCTCATGTAACCCTCGCCAACGTCAAGCAACGTGGCGAGTGCAGTTTTGCACTTACCCCGGGGTTTGATTTTGGGGGGTTACCTATGCGCTTGCGTCCCTAAAATAAACAGCAGGATGATGTAAAGTCGTGACCTTGTGACCTCACTGAAGGGTACCCACATAGGGGCATTCAGAAAGAATGCCCGCCGGACCAAAAAGTCTCAATAAGAGTGCCATGTGGGCTTAAGGCCTCAATAAGGGACTCTTAGGATCTTATTGGCAAAAGATTTTACCGGCAGAAGGGACCCAGTGGAATGGTAGACTGAACATCATAGCTGCTGGTTATTTTTATTCAAAAATATATTTTTACTTTTATCTGATTCAGAATTTATTTTTACTTTTATCTGATTCAGAATATATTTTTACTTTATTTTTATTCAGAATATATTTTTACTTTTATCTGATTCAAAAATATATTTTTATATTTATCTGATTCAGAATATATTTTTACTTTTATTTTTATTCAGAATATATTTTTACTTTTATCTGATTCAAAAATATATTTTTATATTTATCTTATTCAGAATATATTTTTACTTTAACTGATTCAGAATATATTTTATGATTCAGAAATTTTTTATCTGATTCAGAAATACTTTTATTATAATAAAATTTTATTTTTTATGAAATTCAGTCAGATTTTCTAAATCTGATGGGTAAGTTACCTAACAATATTGTGACTTTGATCCGATTTTCTAGCGTTGACGGGTATATTACCCGTCAATATTGCGAATTCAGTCAGATTTTCTAAATTTGATGGGTAAGTTACCCAATAACATTGTGACTTTGATCAGATTTTCTAGCGTTGACGGGTATATTACCCGTCAATATTGCGAATTCATTCAGATTTTCTAAAATATTTTTATTTTTATGAAGAAAATATATTATTATTTTTATTCTGATTCAGAAACAATTTTATCATAATAAAATTTTATTTTTTATGAAATTCAGTCAAATTTTCTGAATTTGACGGGTAATATACCCATCAATATTGCGAATTCAGTCAGATTTTATATTTTTATTCAGAAATGCATTTTTATTTTTATTCTGATTCCGAAATACTTTTATTATAATAAAATTTTATTTTTTATGAAATTCGGTCAGATTTTCTAAATTTGACGGGTAAGTTACCCAACAATATTGTGACTTTGATCAGATTTTCTGAATTTGATGGGTAATATACCCAATAACACTGTGACTTTCATCAGATTTTCTAGCGTTGACGGGTAATATACCCATCAAAATCGTTGAATTTAGTCAGATTTTCTAAAATATTTTTATTTTTATTCAGAAATATTTATTAAACAAATAATTTGTAACATAAAAAGTAATGAACCACGAAAACATCACATCAGTTATTACTGCTATTAAGCAATTACAACACAGCGGTATAAAAATATCTGATGAGCTTGATCCTGAAAAAATTACGAGTGATTTTGAATCATTACAATTTTGAAAATCCGAAAATAGGTATACGCTGCCCTTCGATTATAGATTCATAAAGTTAATCCAACAGGCGATGTTACGATCGCTGGCAGCAATCACGGATACGCAGGTGAAATTATTTGTTCCTCTTTCACGGGCCATCGAAAAGATTAGGTCAGAATTATCTCACGAATACGAAACGAAAAGAATTGTACACGCTCGCATAAAACAACTGAGAGATATTATGCCGATGACGGAAGAGTTACTGGCTAAAGATAAAGACGAGTGTGACTCTGATCATAGTGACGTTGACAACGAAACTAATAGTGTTGTACCAGAATAACTCATTTCTGATCCCTTGACGTTGTCAAGGACTAAGTCAAGGATAAAATCACGGGAGGTAAAAAAAAGTATTGTATCCTTGACATTTTTTTTTGCTTGATGTTTTCCGTAACTATGTTACGGCGAGCGTGCGATCTTACGATGACGTTGATGACCAAGGCACTACGAACGCATATACAGATTTATATTTAACGACTCTGACCTGAGATCGAGCAAGTGGCCAGACTGGTCAGTAATTTTAAAATGTATCCGCGATAAAAGACGACTATGACATTTTAGATAAACAACATTGATTGGTTCTGATATAATCAAATAACCTGGTGGGACTTGAGGTGTAAATGAATACAGAATATATCCTTGCTGGGCTTGGTTGGATTTTTAACGTCAACTTGATAACTGCCGTCGATGACATCACATACTAGATTGACAGCGATGGTTGATGTGATATTGACGATACCCGGTAAGACATGACGACCTTCGTTGTATGGATTATTATTGTATCGGAGAATACTCGCTGGTGGGGCTATTTTTCTCCATGATTCGAGGATTCTGGGAAAGTAATTGTTGATAACATCAACAATTTTCTTTTTTAATCCGGTTATATTAAAATCCGGTATTACAAATGCTTGAAGTTTATCTGCGGTTATTTTGTAGTAATCAAGAAATAATTTTACATCACTATCTGATGGGTATTTTTCGTAAGCTGTAACATAATCTGTGATAATAATTTTGTTGATGAAATACATATCTGATCCAATCTGATTTAAATCTGTCATTGTTTCAATGATTTGTTGCTTTGTATCATCGCTGTAAAATTGTGATAATGATAAAAATAGATTTTCTAAATCAGTAATTTTACGATTATAATCAAAATTAATAGCTGCAGAAATATTTTTAATTGGTATATCATAAAAATATTCCTCAAAATGTCCTTTCCATCTCATAAACTGAACAGCTTTTCTACTAAGTTTAGGATACTGCGTTCCATCAATATCTTGATTAAGCGGTGATGGTTGTATTTCAACATGATCAGTAAAATAATCCGGAATTTTTGTGTATCTTCGCTCTGCTGTGGGAATTCATCTCGGCGTGGTTCTAGTGTACCAGAATAAACCGGTGAAATCTCAGGCCAACCTAATACTGATCTGATCGAAGACTGATATATGTCCACAGCGTAATCTGGCGATAATATTTCAATGGCCGATGATAACGTTGGCTCATGAACAGTAATGGCAATTTTTGATTCTTTTCCTGTGATGGATTTAATTCTGCGTTGGAATTCTTCATGGATCTGTTCTATTTGATAACTGCCCGTTGGAATACTAACTACTTGCCAATCAGGAGTTCCATCGGGTTTGTTTTAATTTGCAAATACTAATGAATTATTTAGTTGTAGTCCACCAAACGATTTTGACCTAATAATGGGCCAACTATAATAAACCCGTAATTGCGCTAATGCTATCGCGGAAGCTGGTATTGCGGTCGGAAAATTAATACTGAATTCGGGCGAAGTCGAACTCGCTGATATCATTGTGGTTCTTACCGGAGCAGTATTAGTGACAATCTGTTGTAATAATTCCAATGACGTTGTTGTCATCGATGTCATTATTATACTTTTATTGTTTTAAATCCTGTTCAGGAATTTTTTCATCAAATACTTCATTGTAGATCCTTATTATAATACTGAATTCTTCTTCGGATATTATTCCATCATTAAGCGACGAAGAAATCATGGATGATAATTTAGAGTATGCGGTCGTTGCTGTGTGTAATTTCTTCGTGTATTCTTTCAGTTTTTCATTTGTGCACGTATTTATCTTTTTCGCGATAATATTAAATATTCCAGCGATCGTGGTTGACGATGAAACAATGATTGTTATAACAATCGGCGCTGTCATTGTCAACGTTGATAATACTAACCCGGTTCCAGCAACAATCGCGGAAACCGAATAAACGATGATATCAACGACAACCGCACGTCTACGATATTTTTTTTACTTTTGCTGTATAATTATCGATGATGGTTTTTAATTTATTCTGCCATGTTGTTACTTGATCGTATCTGTATCGCTGAATGTCTATCATTATACTGTATTAAGTTATTGTCTAAGGCAACGGAAGTGTTTCAGCTACAAATTCTATGCACCACCAGTAAGACGCCGGGGTTAATTTTTTTATCGGATTGTTCCAGCATAAATTCTTCTTCGGTATCTTTATTTAACACTACAGACACGGTTCCAGAAAAAGCATCGATTGAGTGACGCATTGGAAATGTAGTAAATATCCTGAATTTTGCAGAAGTAAATACGGACAGCCTGTACACACCGGTTACTTCTGCGGCATATTTGATAGTGTTATTTTGCGGTGTCCACGTTGATGATCCTGATGATACCGTGTACACGATATTGCTAATTTGTTTCTGTGGAATTTTAATCAGATCGGTTTTATTGACGATATTAGGAATTCCACTGACAATATCGGTGATTCTCGTATTTATATCTTTGAGATTTATGTCAACGGTTGGTGGACTTCCAAAAAATTCATTAGCGGTTCTGTTTATGTTTCTGCGAAAATTCATAAACAGTTGTACATGATTAAAAAATTCAGTTCTAAATGCGGTCATTCCATCATTGATCGTCGACAATGAAGTTGTCATCGGAATATTGTTATCGTCTACATATTTTTTTGTTGCAGCGTCGAGATTATCCGTCGGTTCTCCTACATTAATAATTTTATTGTTATTCATGTTAAGTTCACCTGTCATTGTATCGCCGGAGGATTTTAAACGATCAGCGACACCTTTTTTAATTTCATTTCTGATAGTTGCGATTGATACATTTGAGTCGCTGAATCTACCACCGTCAGTAAATACCGGAATATTGTCCGTGGTAGCACCAAGAACTCTACGAATTATATCGATCCACTTGATATTACTCGTCTTTAAACTCCGAATTTATCCTGAAAAATAACAACTTCCTCTCGGTCAACTCCAAATAAATTCATAATATCAGCAAGATCGTCTTTGGTGGCGTATTTTGATAAATCGATATCTTCTTTCTTCTTCTTGCCGGTGAAAGCACTAGTAGAAGATCTTCCATAAATATCAACCATTATATGATTAGCGATTATTTAATGTATATTCGTGTACAGCCTTATGAGATGGTTTCGTTGATCTTGATACAGCATCAAGTACTGCTAGTGCTTCACGGCCACATATTGGTGGATCCGTTAATGTTTGTGTTGGTAGCGCTGAATTCCAAAGTGGAATACTCTGAAGTGCAGTACTTCGTACTGTATCGACGTATTTTAAAAATTCTTTTGGTGGCGCCAACCCATACGAATCAAAATAAACAATATCACGTGAATCAATTGCATATGCAACCCAGTGAGTGCCACGACCAGAGCTTTTATCGAGATTAATAATACCTGTTTCATTCAGATTTGGATTTTTCGGTAATCGATCACGCATAAAAACACCTCTGAAATTCTTTATATTTAGTTGCTTAGCAAAGTTAAACATCGGGAAAATCAGCGAGTCCCTGGAAGTCTTAATCCTTTTCCGTATCGAGACCCTGGAAGTCTCAGACCGTGACCTCTTCGTTTCCTTTTTTAAAAATCCTTTTCCTGTTGCTTTCTTTAATGCCATTCCAGCAGCTATCCCAACTGCACCTAACGCAGCAGCTTTTGCAACAGCTGGAGCGGCTGCGGCTATTAATGCTGGAATAGCTGCGAGAAGTGGAAATATTCCTCCGGTTTTAATAGTATCCTTGATTGCACCCACGGAATTATTTAATCGTATTCCTTTACTGTCGTGTTTAGCTTCGTTGAATCTCTTAAACTGACGTTCGGTCAACGATAATTTATTTGCACCGGACATTTGTTCTTGTTTTAATGATATTTTTGTTCCGCATCGTGATGCTAACGGTGATTGTAATCGTTTAATCTGACCCGGGGTCGAAAATGTATGTCAACAACGGACTGTCTAAACAAATCCAAATGTTCCAGCGAAAAGTAATAGATCGGATACAGCGGTGTAAAATCCCGCTGTGATATTTGTAAACCAGTATCAACATTTTGATCACTTCCCATGAACGTCATCAGACGATGATACGCACGTGCAACACTGTTTTGTTCAAAATTTAACAAAATATCCTCGGCTGGTTCTTGATGTCCAGTTATCTTCAAAGAAACCTCAGTAACGCCGAGTTTATCAAATATCATAATACTTCGTATTTGTGAGCTTACTCGCGTAACATCTTGAAGTGCAGCAAATATATGTCGCGGTGCAGAGACACCTTGCTGTGATGCTATTTGCCATGTAAATAAACCATTAATGTTACTCTAGATAGAATCCGTGGTCATTGTTAGCCATGATAGCGTCGACTTACCGCCGCTGTACATGAAAGAAAGTAACCGCTGTTCTTCAGATATTGCTGGTGTCATTGTTGGCATCCACAATGAAAGTTTTGTCAGTATTACTTTACCATGAAGTGTCGCAGTTGCACCTGCGTTAGCTCCTTCAGCGTGCCATATTGCATCATCATCGGTATTTTTTCGTACGAGTACAATTGTATGCTTGGCTCCAAAAATAACCTTTCTAACATTTCTACAAAATCCAAAGATGTGTGACAGTGGAATCGCACATGAAAATCTTTCATCGTCGCATAGCATTGCTCGACGTGACGCGAATCCCAAGTTGAAATTTTCATTCATTGATACAACTGTATCCCCAGCTGCATTTAATGTTACATTTCTGTGCTCGGGTTCATCAGTTGCGTCTTTGGCAAACATCATTGATGGACCATCTGATCTTGAGCAATCATCGCTGTATCTTGCAAGACCAAGTATCGTTGTGGCAACGTCAATGTCGTTATGACAGATTTCAATATCTCGTCCATCAATGTTATATGCGGCACTTTTAAATAACGCCATAATACCATTATTGACAAAACCAACTCGATCACAAGTTCCATAATCCGTATTATCTAATTTTAAAAGTCTACCTTCGACTTCAATAAATGCCTCAGCAGGTAAGAAATATCTGCTTGTATCCTGAACTTGTAATTCAATTCTTCCACGCTCGTCAGGTACACGTGCGTCATAAGAATAATATTGATAATCACGTACCGATTCATCTTTGAGAACCGATGCGTCTATGTCGAGTGCGGGATCAGATATGCGTTTGAACATCCTTATTATATTTGCTATCGTTTAACACGAAAACCACTTCCTGCTACCAGACTAGCGGTTATATTTTTTTTCTTTTTCACCAGGCAATGATGCTAATTTTTTATTTGCGGCTTGATGTACTATTTTACTAACGTTTGCAGGCATCGCTTCAGTGCTGGGTAATTTTACTGGCTGAGGTTTTCGTCATATTAATCGTGCTAGTCTATCCTTGATTGCAGAGAATGCTTTACTGGCAACATCACCAGCAGCACCAATACCTTTTTCACGAACAACGTCAATAGCTTTCATTCCTAGTTGCTTTGCGATTGGTATTGCTTTTGGGGCTATCCTTCTAAATAAACTCTGAACAACATCGCCGAGTCCATCTCCGTAAAATGTCCTGTATACAGGTAATCTTGAATTTATCACCCTGACCATGGTTGGTCTACGTTGAGCAGCATGTATGATCATCTTATTATAGTACTTATATCTAATTGTTTAATCACTGTGATAATCATCGGTGATTTCGTCGATGAGGGACCGATACACGTTAATATCCATGATGCCACCGGTAAATAATCGTTGACAAATTGATGAGATTTCGTTGATAATTTCAGGAGAATTATTACCAGCTCGTTTCCCACTGATTAAAATTTCTAATCTATCTACGTCGGCAAGGACGTTGTTAGGACAAGTAACAAGACCACTTCCAGTTGTTGTATTAACACCACTTCCAGCTGAGCCTTTATCGGGACCTGATAAATCTGGGAATTCTCCTGGGGAATAAAATACTTCATCACTGGATGAAGTAGATAATTCTTTTCGTGGTTGTTGTTGTCTTGATGATAGTCGTTGTCGTCGTTGTTGTGTTCGTTGTTCTAGTTCTTTTTGTCGTTGTTGTATTCGTTGTTTAAGTTCTTTTTGTCGTTGTTGTTGTTGAATTATCTCATATCATCGTTCTGATGGTAATTGCATAAACGAAATATATTCATCTATTGCATGAATATATTCATTATATTTTGCATCGCCGCCTCGAACTTGATCAACATCATGGTATATGCGAAATATCCATTTGTACCAAGTTTCGCGACTTACAAGATCATCAGCGTATTCAGATTTTAAAAATCGTCCTCGATCATTATAACCACTCACAGTAATAATAGCTAATTGTTTAATATTTTCGGCTTGTCTGATATAATTAACAATATCTTCGGTAAATTTATCGGACATATTAACCCTGACTCGTGCTTGTTCTGGTTCTTGTTGAGTAACACCTTCCGCTTGGTCTGCATCCTTAGGTATTTCCGGGGTTGGCATCGCAGTAGCTATTTTCTCCGGAAGTTCTCGTAGAATGTTTTTTGTCTTTTTAGTTCGCTCCGCTATTTTTTTCAGTTTCCGCCGCGGTCTTTTTCAACACGGGAAGAATACCTAGTAGTTTTCGTGATAGGTTTAAATAATTGTTCTGCGGATTCTGTAAATTCTTCTTGTGTTTGTTGACGCTCTTGTAATTTTTGTCTGACAGAATCATGGACAGGTAGATATTTCTTGATTGCTTCTAGTCGCTCTCGAGCTAGTCTAGCTGAGTGAGCTTCACCAATCATTATTGATATAACGGTAATTTAATTACAGCAGCAGAGAGAGTGGACTGACAAAAATGACACGCACGAATACATAAACGAGCACCGCATAGCATTTACAAACACAGGTGTCACGAAAAGTAACAGCGTAAATAACCCACGTAGAGAGAGTCTCAATTCGGTTACAGATTCTGGTTTAACGTTATTGAACCTATATTTTTTTTGCCTTATTTAGTATGATTTTCATGTTTAAATCTTTTGGTTCGAACAAAAATTGTAGGGTCCACTCTCTCTGCTGCTCCTCTATGTCTTTTACATTCAAGACATGTCAGAAAGACATTTTCGCGTGTGTGGCCGAGATTAATATCGATTCTGTCCACGGTAAATTGTCAAAAAGTTGCCACAACATTGTTGTGTTATAGCAGGCGCAGTGATTTTTTTGTTGTTATTTCAGCGTCATTACAAATTCCACATCCAGATCAAACTGGCGCTGTTTTTTTTTTTTTTTTTTTTTTTATATCATCTGGCGCATAATCAGCTACTTTTTTCTCGACTGCGTTGATAATTGGCAACTCCAACACGTTGTCAACTCTCAAGATGGCGATATTTTTAAAGAGATTCACAACATAAGTAACTGTGACCCTGTATCAGTCTAGTTATTTTACAGTGGCGTCGTCGAAGACGCTTGCATAAGTAGCTTCGACGATAGCTTATTTAATCAATTTATGTTGCCATCTGGAGTTCTTCATCGGAAGGAATCACTGCAAAGTGCTATGAAACAGACTGCGGTAAAATACGACGGCTACGACGATGATTTACTCTTTAACTGTTTCACTATTTCGTCTGTTGTATCAGATATTGCACAGCAGAACAAACATCTTTGTCATCCGGTGACTAAAAAAATCAACCTTGTTGGATTCATGAGAAAACAACCACGTAGCCATGAAATTGCACAACGGGGACAACAACAAGTTTTTCTTACAATGATTGGTCACGAAAATGGATCCTTGTATATTTTTTTGCGTCATTTTCACTCATGTCTGGCTGCCATTTTCTCTGTTCACCCGCAGCATACATAGCCTTGAGGTACACAAACACACCTTAACTTTAATATGAATACATGTGACAGTGACTTCCTTTTTTGTCAAAGTCTGCTACCTACAGAGATGCATTCATCAAGTTTGATGATTATGCTCTGAAGAATGCTCAAGAAGATTTAAAACAGAATGATAGTACACTGTAGTGTTTGATAGTACACTGTAGTGTTTGATAGTACACTGTAGTGGCAAAAGAATGACTTCAGAAATAGAGATAAAAGAGAACTTTCAGGAAATCAATCCCGTATTATTTGTACGCGCATAATTGTAAATAGAGACAAATAATCATTTCAGCAAATTTTTCACAAACAAGTAAGTCTGACTCTAGAAATGGGATAAATATAGCTTGTTTAAAAGCAAGGGGGCATTGTAAACCACACTCACGCTTGACCTATTAACAAATTGTCAAAAGGGCAGTTTGAACCTAATTCCTCGCCTAAGATTAATTTTCATGCTTATTAACACATGCCCTTCTCTATGCAACGTTTCATTTATAAAGCTGTAAAGATGTCTTTTATGCCAGTTTGCATTTCTCGGACATAACGTTTCCAGTTATCAATCTATTTTTTATCATCCCCTTCATCTAGGTTAAAGGTACATTTGACTTCGCGTAAGTTGTTTATATTGCCTGTTATTTCTGGTGTTATATTTAGTAATATAGCTCCATTCAGATGATGTTATTGTTTAATAACATAAATTCTGTTAATGGATTTCTTTCATAACTCCCTATTTACGAAAGTAAAATGAATTCTACCTTCAACAAAGTACAAAATTATTTTCTGCAATAGATTTATTTTTATCCTCTTCAATGATAGAACACTAATAATGGGTAAAAAGAAAGCACATTTACGTGTCATGAATCTTGCTATATATATATATATATA
>JAECUM010018554.1:0-25182 GCA_016617855.1 Megalonaias nervosa | reverse complement strand
TTCTTCTTTTGTGATAAATTCATCAAGTCCAGGTTCTGGTGGTCCATTATAAACAGGAGAAACTTCTGGCCATCCTAGCACTGATCTGATCGAACTTTGATAAATATCTATGGTGTAGTAGAGAGAATTTATTTCTATCGTGGATGATAACGTTGGCTCGTGAACAGCAATAGCTATTTTGGATTAGTTTTCCGTGACACACTTAATTCTGTGTTGGAACTCGTCGTTGATCTGCTCAATTTGATAACTGCCCTTTGGAATGCCAACAACTTGCCAATCGGGAGTTCCGTCGGGTTTATTCTTATTTGCAAATACCAACGAATTATTTGCTTGTAATCCACGAATGATTTCGACCTGATATTTGGCCAACTATAATAAACTCGTAATTGTGCTAGCGCTATTTCCTTGGCTGGAATCGCAGTTGTAAAAACCACATTAAACTCAGGATTGGTTGAACTCGCTGATACCATTGTTGTCCTTAGCGGTGCTGTATTAGTGACGATTTGTTGCAGTAGTTCGTTCGATGATGACATTATTATTACTGTTATTATTTTAAATCGGGAATTTGATCTTCTATTTTTCGTCAAATACTTCATTGTAAATTTTTATCATCATTGTGAACTCCTCATCGGATATTTTACCATCACTGAGATACAACGAGAGATACGATGATAGTTTAGAATATGCTGACATCGCCGTATATAGTTTTATTGCATACTCGTGTAATTTTGTGTTTCTGCATGTAGCTATCTTCTTCGCAATAATACTGGAAATACCAGCATCTGTCGTTGCGGCTGAAACAACGATTGTTACAACTGCAGGCGCGGTCATTGTTATTGTTAATAGCAATACTCCCGTTCCAGCGATAACGGCAGAAACTGAATAAACAATTATATCAATGACAACCACACGTCTGCGTTATTTTTTTACTTTTACTGTATAATCGTCAACGATATTTTTTAGTTTATTTTGCCATGTACATACTTGATTGTATTCGTAACGAAGAACGTCGATTGGATTTTGATTTATTATACTTTTCTTAAATGATTAATTGAGGTGTTTCAGCGACAAATTCCAGACACCACCAGTAATACGCTGCGATTAATTTTTTATCAGATGGTTCCAGTATAAATATTTCTTCGGTATCTTTATTTAACACAATAGACACAGTTCCAGAAAAATCATCGGTTGAATGACGCCATGGATACGTGGTAAAAATCCTAAATTTTGCAGAGCTGAACACGGACAGCCTGTACACACCAGTGACTTCCGCGGTATGTCTGATAGTGTTATTTTGCTGTGACCATGTTGATGATCCTGATGATACTGTGTATACCACATTGATGATCCGCTTGTGAGGAATTTTAATCAGATTAGTTTTATTAGCCATATCAGTAATTCCCCCGACAAAATCTTCAAGTCTTGTGTTAATGTCAGCGAGTTTAATATCAACAACTGCTGGGCTTCTAAAAAAATCATTAATGGCTCTGTTTATGTTCCTAAGAAAATTCAGAAACGTTTGTACGTCATTAGAAAATTCAGTTCTAAATGTGGTATTTCCATCGTTGATTGTCGTCAACGAAGTTGTCGTCGTGATGTTGCTATCATCGACGTATTTCTTCGTTGCAGCGTCAAAATCTGATTCTGGTGTTCTGAGATTATTAACTCCATTGTTGTTCATGTCGAGAAATGCACGTATCATACCACCGTTAACTGATATGAACTTGGATTCTTGATCATCGACGTATTTTTTTTTTGTTGCAGCGTCAGTGTCCGTGGACGGGTTTCCAAGGTCGGTAATTTTCTTTTGTTTCATGACAATAATACCAGTGAAAATATCGCCGGTTTTCTTGGCATAGTTGTTGATTGAATTTCCAGAGTCTTGTATTCTACCGTTTTCATCAAATACAACAATATTGTCTTTGAGCGCGTTTGCAATTCGTACAAGGATGTCTGTCAACGGAATATTACTTGATCTTAATCTTCCTTGTAGCAGCAGGGTGAACAGACCACTTTGTGGCACTGCGGAGCAAGGGTACATATTATTCAGTTTTAGCCCGATTGTCCCACCAGGCTCGTTAATTGTGTCAGAACCAATTAATCCCGTTTACCTGCGAGTTCAAGCAGCAGGCAGGGTGAACAGACCACTTTGTACGAGACCTTATTTTACAAAAATAAATGTTCCTACAGGGGCTGAAAAATAAGGTCAATAACGCTAAACCGAACCTCCTAACTTTTATTATTACCGTATAGTTTGAAAAACGAATAATAAATCGTTTGGGTTAGCTAATTTTTGTTATTTTATTTTTGATTTTTTTGTTTTTTATGTTATAAGGCGTTTAATTTACTCGCCGGGTCACTCAGTTTTTGTCGTTCACCCTGCCTGCTGCTCTGCTGCTGTAATTAACCAAAGATTTTATCTAGACCTATACGATATCTAGATCTTGGATCATGTAAATTTATTGTAATAAATCCGAACGGAACAGCTTGTGCTTTTGAAAAGAAGTTTTTAAATTTAATCATATCCATATCTCCTGAACACCAAGTATAATAAATATTTTGTAAAGTATAATTATCTACTCCATTAAACACAACCAAAATATTGCAGTTGTCTCTGATCACTTTAGGTATTTGTGTATAACGCTGAGTGACGTATATAACATCTGTATTCTTGTGTCGACCTCGAGAAAATATTCTAGCTGGATTTGTTTGTCTGTCCAACATAACGTCATCGTACACCACTAAATTATTAATAAATCCATCTAGGTCATCTACAGATGGAGCCTCATCAATATCGGTAATAAAATCAACCACATCATCACCGTCTTCATTCAGCAATTTTGCATTTTCATTAAAATCTTTAAGTACTTCGTAACAGTGTTGATCATCTACGGATGGTGCTACTAAATACAATTTACTCCATTTTAACCATCGCATTATTAAATTTAATAATAGTTGTGTTTTACCCGATCCAGATGGACCTATTACAATCATCCTTATCGAATTTGGTAATGCTGGATGATGCTTCACTGGCTCCTGTTTTCGTGTCGCCGAAAAGTCAATTATATCCATATAATAAATAATATGAGTCTATATTGTGTTCGATGTAGAGCATCTACACCCACTGCTGAATTAACTACAATAACAACAAAAAATAAACGACGTGCACTTACAGGCAAATGTGTAAAATGTGGCACGAAGAAATACAAATTTGTTAAAACAAAGACAGGTGGAGATATAGCCGCTTTATTAGGAAAATTACCAGGAACTCCGTGGACTAAATACCCCGGTGAGAAACATATTCCTGGATATAATTATTGCGGTCCTGGAACTCGACTTGATATCCGACTTGATAATCAAGATCAACCAAGATCAGGAGAGTATCCAATAAATAAGATTGATAAAGCGTGTCATGTTCATGATGTTGCGTATAAAAGTAAGGATTTACAACAACGACATCTCGCAGATGTGAAATTGATTCATGCATTAAATTCTATACCTGATAAATCTGTCAGAGATAAATTAGCCAGTTTTCTAGTAAAATCTGCCATGAAAGGTAAAATAATGTTAGGGGCTGGTAATTAATTATATAAATATTAGAATGGAATCCATTTATTATAGCCCAAGAGGATATTGGAGAGGTAGATCAGCTATTAGTAAATTATCTGAAGCAGCAAAAGTTTCACGTTCTGTTGCTGCAGCGTGGTTAGCACGACAGGCAATATGGCAAATTTATCTACCACCACCTAAAAAAATTCAATATTCACATTTTGATGTCAGCGTCCCTAATGAAGTTCATCAAGCAGATATTTTATTTTTACCGCACGATACCATTAAAATTGGTAAACGTCAGTCACGCACATACAAATACGCATTAACTGTCGTTGATGTTGCAAGTAAATATAAAGAAGCTGAACCATTATCAACAAAGACAGCGTCTGAAGTTTCATCTGCGTTTGAGCGAATTTATCAGCGAGGACCTTTGCGATGGCCACAGTTATTACAAGTTGATCCGGACAAAGAATTTCTTGGTACAGTATCATCGTTGATGAAGAAACATAACGTTAAAATCAGACGAGGACATACTGAAATTCATCGTGATCAGGCAATTGTTGAACGATTTAATAGAACACTTGCCGAGCGGTTATTTGGATACCAATACGCAAAAGAAATATCTACTGACTTTAAGTCCGGTGAGAGATCTCGTGAATGGGTTGCAAGGTTACCAAATGTGATAGCTGCATTAAATAACGAAATTACTCGTTCAACTTCCATGAAACCTTCTAATGAGATCACAAAAAAATATATACCCCGTAGCAATGACAGACATCAACCTCAACCGGTATTAGGTAATGTAACTGTAAGATATTTATATGAACCTGGCGAACTTGAAGGTGGTAAAAAAAGAGCAACTGATCCTATATGGAGCGTGACTACACATACAATTTCTAGTGTAGTTAGATCCACTGGTAGACCTCCAATATACAGACTAGATTCTACCGCCCCTCAGCGTGGATTTGTACGTGAACAATTACAGGTAATTCCTAAAGACACACAATTACCACCACATACAATTACATAACCAGAACCTCTACGTCGATTACATTCAAGACAGGTCAGCATCACATTATCACGTGTATGACCAAGATCACTATTAATTCTGTCTACGGTAAATTGTCTTGGATTATTATTCGAATATTGCCATAACATATTACAGTTGCAACTTGCACAATTATTATTCTGTTGTGCTTTTAGTTTTATAATAAATTCAACATCAATATCAAAATCACGTTTATTTTTTTTATCACATTGCTTATAACCAGATAGTTTTTTTCTTATTACGTCATTATTAACAGTTTGATCATTATTTTCTGTAAAATTCATAATAACCCTATGTAGTTGAGATATTCTTCTGACTCTAGAAACTGCGAGATAGACTAAATTCGACCATTCAATCCGATCATCTATAATCCAAATATTTGTATCAGAAATAGTTAACCCCTGTGATGAGTGAATAGTTATAGCTTATCCTAACGTCCACGGTGATTTATTCATATTCAGCGCATTCTCAACGACATTAATATCGACTAAAATAATATCATTCAAGACGAGATTCTGTATTCCACCACCAGGAATTTCAACATCAATATTCTGTCGTCGAGTATCTGCTGGGCGATAACATAACGGTACAGGTAGATCTAAAAACTTTTCTTTATGTAACAGAAATAATTTATCCTGTAGTTCATCACGAACTATCTTTCTACTTGCAACTATTAAATCAGCGGGATTCCAGAAATTTAGAAAATCATTCATAGAAGTCTCTGGAATTACTCCTCGCATTATTTCACATTGTACTCTGTCTGGTTGTAGTCTGATTAAACTTTTAAATTCCTTCAGCGGTTCATCAATAGCTCTATGGTCATCATTTATTTCTTCATAATAATCTACATTATTCTTCAGCCATTCATGTGGAGACTGTCCAATAAAAGGTGGTGGTTGACCATGATCACCGCACATTATTATAGCAGTATTCTTCGTCAATAGCCATTCAAGAAATATTTTTAATATTTCTAACGACACCGTGCATATCTCGTCCCATATAATATATTTAGGTATATATTTCTCACCCATTCGTTCAGGAGTCCATGTGTCTCCGCACCATCTAAAGAAACTATGATATGTACACGATTTTACTCCTCGCTCTTTTATTTCTCTGGCGAGTTTATGTGTCGGTGTCAAAACAATTATATCTGAATTATTATTCATGAATAATTTAATCACACGTGTTGTTTTACCTGAACCACCGCATCCATTAAGATAAACAGTTTTATGTCTAGCCACAGGATCATATACAGATGGTGCTGATGACTTTGATATTTGAATATTATTTTTGTAATATATTTCCTTAATTTCAACGTCGGCAGATTCAGAATAGCTAAGTATATTTTCTTGTTTTATTCTCCATGATCCCCATTCACCATTACCAAGTAGCGGTTTTAACAAATCCGTATATTTTTTATTTATGTAGAACGAATCCGTTGCGACTCTGACAGCATCACGAGAAAATCTATTTATCATAGACATTAGATTTATTGAAACATATGCCAACATAGATGATCTTAAATGAGTAAACTGCGATGAGTCACCATCAAGATAACTCACAATTGTACCTAGTTTGGTTCCGTCTGACAAATAAGTATTACTCCGATTTATAAATGTGTTTTTTTCCGTTGTATCAGCTATTATAAAATCGAGTTCAGCATCGTCCATAATTAATCTTGTACAGTGTCTTTTATGATCATATGCACCTCCTTGAGTAAATTTACCAATTATCTTTCTACCAAGATCTTTTGCAAGTTTTTCATCGTGCTCGTCTCTGCATTTACGTATATTATTAGTAATTTTAATAATGTCATCTTCATTAAGATTAGGAAATTCTTTCCTGGCATCATCAATATTAAATCTATTTGGTTCTGGTAACCAAACTTGTTTCTGTGGACTATATGATATAATTGCCTCACTCACCTGTAAAGATATTAAAATTCCAACATCAAGCATATATCGCAATAGTACTATTGGAACCCAACATTTTTCTGAAAAATGTCTTCCAAACCAAATATAAGTGATCGGATGGAGATTTTCTGCAAACTCGAATGATTCTACATGAGCAAATCCGGTTAAATCAAAATCTGGTAAATGTCCGTTTATCGCAACCCTGGTCATCTCGTGTGATGGATGTCCGAATCTCTTAAAGTATTCAGAACATTCTCCGTATCCAAGAAAACTTCCAGGATAACACGCTACCATATCAACGGATATAACGTCATTATACTTATATTTAGTATTCCACAATCCTCCGTGTCCATATTCTACACAGCTTTTATGGATATCTTCAAGAAATTCCGATCGTGTTGGTTTCCATAAATTTTTCTCCTGAGCGAAATGAGCCGCTACAGATGGAACAGTAAAACAATTATTTAATAATAGTCTAACTTTGACATCGTCTGAAGTATATTTCAGCGCAAGATTTTCCATTTCCACATTAAGAGATTCTATGCGGTAAATATCACCATTAGGCCGTACAAACTGATCGTAATAATCATATTCTGAACTTTGAAATAACCAAACTGATACAGGGTCACTTTTACTGATATTTTTGATAAAATCAAATATATGTCCATCATAAAATTTAACCGCTCTATCTCGTGGAAATATTGTTACTGCTGAGGTCCATGCGTGCGAATTATGATCAATAATATTTATTGGAGCTCCTCTTGATTCATATTTTGGTTTATATAAAATCTCTCCGTCAGCGTTTTTACTGTTATTGGGAATTTTAATTTCTTTTCTAGTTCAGCGACATCTTTGATAGACGCTCCGGTATCTTTAACTGATTCTGCCCAAGTATTTATTTTTTTACGTCGTAAATCTGTTAAACCATTACCACGTATCGCGTTTGTAAAATGTTCTGTAACTCGTTCAGCTACACAGTTTATTCTTGACTCTGACAGTTTCATAGGCTTTAGATCCCCGACGTCAGGTTTATTATTAAGTGGATATATTGCATATACGACTGCAGTCACAGGGTATCCCCGTTCATAATATACCTTATCAATACCAGTCAGTATTCCGGGTTTAGATTTATTACTCAAAAGAACAATATTATTTCCTGACTGTATGCGTACTGGATCGCGCTTATCACGAATAATCCAAATATCTTCTTCTTTATTTACAATAAATTTTATTAAAATAAAATATTTTTGATCATCAAGGTGATTAATAATTACTTTTCCTCGTTCGTCATTCATCATATTAGTAACATTTCCAACTCTGAATGTTGACCATACATAAGCAGCGCCATCGTCACGAAATTCATTTTTTGCTTCACGAATACGTTCGGTTACATCCTCATCCGTTAATGCCAGATCTTGCATCAAAGTATTAAATTTATATTCTGATAGTCTGTCAAGATCGAATCTAGCATGGGAAGGTTCAATAACGGATAATTCGTTCATATAATTAAGACAAGTATTTAAATAAAAATTTAGTATATATAATGCTTGAAACAAAAAATAAATGTGCTTGGCTCAAAATTGGATATACTTCTCTTTGTAATAAACCGTGCGTGAATAAATACTGCGGAAATCATGCACAAAGTTTCAAAAATGGAAGTACAGGACCAATACCATGTGTGCAATGCGGTGTTGGAGTGAGGGGAAAAACTCAATTGTGTCTAAAATGTGGCGGAAAAAAATACAGGGAATTAAAACGATATTATGACAAAAACAATAATGCTTTGACATTGTCAGGTAGATCTCCCATAAAAACCGTAGAAGATTATTTGACCAGATTTCAAAACAATGATTTAGACAAATAATATTATTATATAAAAATGACTCAGACAAATCAGACTTATGATGAAATGATCGACAATGATATTATAAGAAAACTGAAAATTGAGTACTATGAGAAACACGAATTTGTGGCTCATCCCATAATAAAAAATTTATGAAGCGTCTCGAGATGGTGTGATCAGAAACTGTAGATTGAAAAAACCAGTCGGTAGTATTAATAATACTGGTTATTTTATGTTTAATGCTGGGAAAAATAAATATTACTCACATATATTCATATTCGAATGTTTTCGTGGAATAGTTAAAAATGGACTTGTAGTTGATCACATTGATGGAAATCCCAAAAATAATCGGTTATATAACCTGCAAGCTATTACACAGTCAGAATTCTGCACGTGGAAATACTGGAAAATGTAAAAAATTTGCAAGAAGAGCTATTAAATCCATGAATATACAGACAGGACAGGAAATAACTTTCCCTTCAATATATGCGGCTGCAAAATATTTTAGCATACATCCAGGATCGGTGCAATTTGTTGCAGATAAAGTATACAAATCAGCATATTCATTCAAATACGATCAGCGGATAATATTTGAATATATCTAATTCTGTCTTCCTAATAAATAAATTGTATATAGTTCGACTCTATATTTTACCATGGGTACCTTCACCGTCGCTGCTCTCGGTGTCACTCTCACTTTTGACAGAATCAAATAACATAATTTTTCTTAATTGCATTACACGATTATCCACAATTTTCTTTTTCTCGTATTCACGAGACAGTTCGGATCTGATATTTTCGATCGAACGTGCAAGAGGCGCAAATAGCTTTACCTGTTTTTCATTTACCATTGCCAATGATTCTAACATAGACTGATAAATTGATTTTACAAATTTATAATTGGATGGTAATGTGTATTTATTGTCAAATTTTCTTTGTTTTAATATTTCATAATCACATAATATTTTTTCAGGATCGAGATTATCAGATAGATTTATTCCGTTATGTTTTAATTTTTTAATAGCAGAAATAATATCATTAATGTTTTCTTGGTTCATTATATAATAATTATTTCTTTAAAATAAAAAATAATTGACATTCAAGTTTTTAACTTTTGACTTTTGACCTAAAAATATCAAAAATAATCAGTAGCATCCTAAGCGGTTACCCGTCACTTGGCCCCATGATAGCCTTTGTGTCTTTCATGGAGTCCTTTTTTTGTATGATGATGTCTTTTATTGGCACTCCATGTTCTGTTTCTATTTGGCTAGCATTCTTTCTGAATGTTTCCTTGTGGGGGTCTTTCAAATGAGGTAGAGAGCTCAGGCATGCTACTGATTATTTTGGGGAGCTCTGTATTGCGAATTCAATACCCCCCACCAAATCAAACCCCGGGGTAAGTGCAAAACACACTCACCACGTTGTTTAACGTGATGAGGGGTTGAATTCGTTGGGGGCTGAGCTCCCCAACCTTATATTAAATGGCATCGTTCCGAATACTGTCGACACTCGTCAGCCAAAGGAATCGAACCACGGTCGTCAGTATCATAGTTCAACAACTATACCACTGAGCCATTTTCCGATTCATACATATAGACGTTTTAAAATTATTATGTAGTTAACCCAACACTAAATAAGCAGACAAATTACGTACGACCAATATACTGAATAAAATCACAATTATTGTACAACTCTAGCGTATATTTACTTAATTTACAAACATTATTTATATATACTGTATAAAATAATCGCACATTACATTTTCTGTAAGAGTTATCGTTCGTTAAGGTCAAATACATGTGTTATAGCTAAAAATAACTTTACGCACTCGTATAAACCGACGTGAATTTAAGGTTATCAGAGTTAAAAGATGCATCAATATCCCTCTCTGTTACAAATTGATGCTTTACTAACAGCTAATCACCTACAGAAAAAGAAATAAGTCACTAAATAATTAACGAAAAACAAGAAGTATTTGTTGTCTGTAAATCGAACGTAGTAGTAAGGGAAATAATCGTTCAATTTACTCCGCAGAGAGAGATAGCCGAGTTATCTCGCTTTATTATATATACAATTGCTTTAATCATAGAAATTGATTATTATTCATGTATTTACTAATCAGCCCCTGATTATTTAATCGGACGTTCTATGAGCGTATATACAAATTAATATTAAGAGACTCTTGTCTTAGATCCAAAATGTTTCCTGCCTGGTCAGTGAGTTTGAAATTTATTCTTGTCAGAAATGGATTATGAACTCGCAGGTACACGGGATTAATTGGCTCAGATACAATTAACCACCCGGGCGGATCTTTAGGACTAAATGTATATAGTATATACCCCTGTTGGGCCTGGTTAGATTTTGAAAGATCTACTTGATAACTATCATCAATTACGTCACATACTAGATTGACCGCGATCGTAGATGTTATATTAACAATACCAGGTGAGATATGGCGACCTCCACCATGTGGATCATTATTATGTCTTAGAATAGTTGGTGTAGGTATTAATTTTTTCCATGAATCACATATTCTTTTAAAGTGTTCATCAATAAGATCATTAACTGACTTCTTTAGCTCTTCAGAGTTAAATCCAGGAATTATAAATGTTGATAGTTGTTCTCGCGTAATTCCGAAATGTTTTAGAAATACTGTTGTGAACAGAAGATTTAGTCTAACACCCTGAGATGGACCGTCTTCATTAACTATATACAACCCTCTATAGCGTTTATCTGCTGCTATGTTCACTAATCTTTTTTCTCTGTTAACAATAATATCATTCATGAACTCTAGGTATGAAGCAACTTGATTCAAATGTTGTATTGTTTCAATTATTTGATTTTTTAAGTCATCGTTGTAAGAAGTGCTAATGCTGGAAAATAAATTTCTTAGATCATTAAGTACACGTCCGTGTTCAGACTTAATTGTACTAGCATATGAATTTATTTCATCAACATCAAGTACTATTATTTTACCTTTTTTACCATCAACTATTTTTGTAAAATGGGTTTCTGTTTTATCTATATAATGTATAACTCCATCACCAAAATATCGTCGCCATGGATAAGCATTTTTTTCTGTTCGATATTCTGGAAATTTTATAAATTTTTCAACATCTACGACGAAATCAGATCGTTGCGGCTCTGGTGGTCCTTGATAAACCGGTGGATCTTCAGGCCATCCTAATACTGATCTAATCGAACTTTGATAAATATCTACAGAGTAATCAGGGGAATTTATTTCAATAACCGCAGATAGTGTTGGTTCGTAGACAGTAATTGCTATTTTTGATTCTTTTCCTGTAATAGATTTAATTCTGCGCTGGAGCTCATCATTAATCTGTTCTATTTGATAACTACCCGTTGGAATAGCAACTACTTGCCAATCAGGAGTTCCATCAGGCTTATTCTTATTAGCAAATACTAATGAATTATTTGGCTGTAGTCCACCAAATGGTTTTGATCTAATATTGGGCCAGCTATAATAAACTCGCAATTGTGCTAATGCTATTTCTTTTGCAGGAATTGCGGTTGGAAAATTGACACTAAATTCCGGATTGGTCGAACTTAACGATATCATAGTAGTTTTTGACGGAGTCGTATTAGTGACGATCTGCTGAAGTAACTCCCTGTCTGTCATTATTATTATCGTTATTATTTAATTCGTTAAAATCATTAGCGATCACCTTAAAAGCGTCATCATAGGTTTTCATCATCATCGCGAATTCAGTATCGGATATTTCACCATCACTAACACACGAAGAAATGTACAAAGATAGTTTAGAGCATGCATCTGCAACTGTATGTAATTTAATCATATAATCGTGCAATTTAGCATTTGTACAGGTATCTATCTTTTTGGTTATAATACCGAGAACTCCAGCAATAGTCGTTGATGCTGAAACAATAATGGTTATAACAGTAGGTGCTGTCATCGTCAATGTTGATAATAATAATCCTGTTCCAGTAATAACAGCAGAAACCGAGTAAACAACTACATCGATGACAACTATACGCCTTTTGTATTTTTTTATTTTCGTGTTATAATAGTCGATAAAATTATTTAGTTTAGTGAGACGCTCACATACTTGATTGCATCTGTAACGTTGAACGTCAATGCGAGACTGAGGTTGATCCATTATTGTTATATTAAGTGACTAATTGCGGTGTTTCAGCCACAAATTCCAGACACCACCAATAAGGCGCTGAGGTTATTGTTTTATTATCTGCTTCCAGTAAAAATATTTCTTCAGCATCCTTATTTAACAGTATAGATACAACTCCAGAGAAAATATCAGTTGAATGACGCCATAGATATTTGGTAAATATACTAAATTTTGCACCACTAAATACGGACAGCCTGTAAACACCAGTGGCTT
The DNA here is from genome assembly GCA_016617855.1 of Megalonaias nervosa. Taxonomy (NCBI): domain Eukaryota; kingdom Metazoa; phylum Mollusca; class Bivalvia; order Unionida; family Unionidae; genus Megalonaias; species Megalonaias nervosa. The sequence continues at coordinate 12,447 of JAECUM010018554.1, read as the reverse complement.
CTGCGGTATGTTTGATAGTTTTATTTTGTGGTGTCCATGTTGATGATCCTGATGCTACTGTATATACGATATTTTTAATTTGTCCATGTGGAATTTTAATCAGATTAGTTTTTTGAACAATACTAGGTATTCCACTGACAATATCATTGAGTTTCGTGTTAATGTCGGCTAGTTTTATTTCAACGGTTGGTTGTTCCCCAAAAAATTCTTTAATGGGTTTGTTTACATTTCTACGAAAATTTAAGAACGTTTCTACATGTTTGGAAAAAGTATCACTAAGTGTAGTAATTTCATTATTGATTGTAACTAGCGAAGTTGAAATAGGAATTTCCTTATCATCAACATACTTTTTCGTAGCAGCATCAAAATCATATTCTGGTGTTCTAAGATTATTAATACCATTATTATTCATATTAAGAAATGCACGTATTATACCGCCGTTGGCCAATACGTATTTAGATTCTTGATCGTCGACATATTTCTTTGTTGCGGCGTCCGCATCTGCGGTTGGGTTTCCAAGACCTGTAATTTTATTTTGATTCATAATAATTGAACCTGTAAATGAATCACCAGCTTTCTTAATATAATCGCTGACTGACGTACCGGAATCTTGTATTTTACCCTGATCAGTAAAAGTAAATATATTATTAACAACCGCATTAGGAACTCGTATAAGTACATCTGGTAGTTGTATATTACTAGTTTTTAATCGTCCTTCTTTATCCTGAAAAACAACTACTTCATTTTGATCCACACTTGTAATATTTAATAAATCATCAATCTCATTTCTGAGTTGATCAAGAGTTGCATATTTAGATAAATCAGCTTGCTGCTGAACTTTACCACGAGAAGATCTCCCGTAAATATCTACCATTATATTTACTAATGTCTGTTTAAATGTGACGTCGTAGTATATTCATGTACAACTTTGTGGGGTGGTTTTGTTGATTTTGATATAGCATCAAGTACGTTAAGTACTTCTCGACCACATATTGGTGGATCAGTTAATGTTTGTGTTGGTAACGTTGAATACCATATTGGAGTACTTTGATAGCCGCTAATATACTTTAAGAATTCTTTGGTGGAGCTAGTCCATATGAATCAAAATAAATAATTCCACGTGGATCAATTGCATATCCGACCCAATGCGTGCCTGGACCAGAATTTTCATCGAGATTAATAATACCGGTTTCAATGTTATTTGGTTGTTTTGGTAATTGATCACGCATGAAAACACCTCTGAAGTTTTTTATTTTTAATTTTTTAGCAGCATCTAGTAAATCAAAATTGGACATAGGAGATATTAGTAAACTGTCCCTGGTAATCTTAGGCCTTTTCCGTACCATGAATGTGGAGTCCCTGGTAATCTTAGACCCCTTCCCTTTTTTTTGATTCCCTTTCCTGTTGCTTTCTTTAATGCCATTCCAGCAGCGGTTCCAACAGCGCCTAATGCAGCTGCTTTTGCAACAGCTGGGGCTGCAGCGGCTATTAATGCTGGTATAGCAGCAAGAAGTGGAAATATACCACCCGTCTTAATAATATCTTTAATGGCACCCGCAGAAAGATTAAGTTTTATACCTTTATTTGATTTTTTGGCTTCATTGAAATGCCCGAGCTGACGTTCTGTAAGAGATAATTTATTTGAACCGCTCATCTGATCTTTCTTTAGCGATATTTTAATCCACAGTTATTTTTTGATGCTGATTGTATCCTTTTAATCTGACCAGGAGTCAGACTAACACTAACGTGATTATACGACATTATAATATTCATAAACGATCTAATTACATGTTTTCTACTGGAGCATCAACGACTCTCATTCGTCCACCAGCACCTTCAAGTAACATCGATTTATCGCTGAGTATGACAGCAGTTGCTCTGTAATTAGGGACAGCTCCAATATCTCTATTAACATGAGCTCGAAAATGTATATCAACTACTGACTGTCTGGTTAAATCTAAATGTTCTAACGAAAAGTAATAAATCGGATATAAAGTTGTAAAATCTAACTGTGATATTTGTAAACCAGTATCAATATTTTGATCACGTCCCATGAACGTCATTAATCGATGATATGCACGTGCTACATGATTTTGATCGAAATTCAACAATATATCCTCGGATGGTTCTTGATGTCCATTTATCCTTAAAGAAACCTCGGAAACACCAAGTTTGTCAAATATCATTATGCTTTCATCTTGATCGTTTACTCGTGCAGCATTTTGAAGCACAATAAATATATGTCGCGGTGCAGAAACACCTTGCTGAGAAGCTATTTGCCATGTAAATAAACCATTAATATTACTCTGGATAGCATCTGTGGTCATCGTTAACCATGACAACGCTGATTTACCACCTTGATTCATAAAAGAGAGTAGACGATCTTCTTCAGATATTGATGGAGTCATCACCGGCATCCACAATGAAAGCTTCGTAAGAATTACTCTACCAGCATCAACTACACCAGGTCGCCAGATTGCATCATTATCGGTTGCTTTTCGTACAAGTACAACTGTATGCTTAGCTCCAAAGATGACTTTCCTGACATTTCTACAGAATCCAAATATATGTGAAAGTGGAATTGCACATGAAAATGCTCTCCTATCACCTTTTAACATTGATTTACGTACTGCAAATCCTAAATTAAAATTTGCATTCATCGATAATACTGCAGGTGCATCTGCAGCTCCTCCTGCAGTTCTCACATCACCTACATTAACGTTTCTACTTTCTGGAAAATCAGTTGTATCCTTTGCAAACATCATTGACGCGCCAGCCGATCTTGAATAATCGTCGCTGTATCTTGCAAGGCCTAATATCGTTGTAGCAACATCAACGTCCTTCTGAATTGATTCAATATTTTTACCATCAATCATGTACGTAGCGCTATCAAATAACGCCATAATACCATTATTAACAAAACCAACAATAATATTAGCTCCATATGCTACTGGTGCTGCAGGAGCTGCGTTATTTAAAATTTCACCTTCTGCTTCAATAAAAGCCTCAGCGGGTAGAAAATACCTACTTGTATCCTGAACCTGTAGTTCAATTCGTCCACGCTGATCTGGAATTCGAGCATCATAAGAATAATATTGATAATCACGCACAGACTCATCTTTAAGTACTGGTGCGTCCATGTCAAATGCGGGATCAGATATGCGCTTGAACATCTTTATTATAATTATTATCGTCTAAAACGAAGACCACTTCGGGAAGTGAGACCACTTCCTGCTATCAGACTAGCTGTTATATTTTTTTCTTTTTCTGACATTGGTACATCAGCCAACTCTGATAGCTTTTGATTAGCAACTTGATTTATTATTTTACTGACATTTGCAGGCATTACTTCAGTACTAGGTAATTTTACAGGTTGAGGTTTTCGTCGTATTAATCGTGCTAACCTATCTTTAATCGCTGAAAATGCTTTACCAGCGAGATTACCCATAGCACCAATACCTTTTTCACGAACAACATCAATAGCTTTCATACCCAGTTGCTTTGCGATCGGTATTGCTTTTGGGGCTATCCTTCTAAATAGACCCTGAACAACATCACCTAGTCCATCTCCGTAGGTTGTCTTGTATACTGGTAATCGTGAATTTATTACCCTGACCATAGTTGGTCCACGGTGAGTACTATATACGATCATTTTATTATAGTAATTGTATTTAATTACGTACTTCGTCACTGTAGTAGTCATCGGCAATTTCATTAATAAGAGACTGATAGACATCAACGTCCATGATACCGCCAGTAAATAATCGTCTGCAAATATCAGCCGCCTCATTAATTATTTCTGGAGAATTATTACCAGCTCGTTTTCCCCCAATGAGAATTTCTAGTCGTTCAACGTCAGAGATAACGTTATTTGGACATAGAGTAAAATTACCTCCGGTAGAGAGACCACTTCCAGTAAAAAGTTTTTCTAAACCTGAATTCAGTTTTTCTTCATATTCTGATAATTCTGTTACTTTTTCTTGTAAACGTCCTCTATAATAATCTTGTTTTCTTCTTGATATTTGCTTCATCAGCTCCTGTTTATATTCTCTCACGTCCTCCAGATGTTTTATTATTTCTTCCTTATCAGATCTATTAAGTAATTCTTTAAGGAATTCTAGTCTTTTTGCTTTTTCTTCCTTTTTCCTCTTTTCATGACGTTCAAATCCCCCCGGTTGAGCACCAATTCCCATTTGTGGTATTCCTAGGTCCGGGTTAGCTAATATTGATCGTGATGGTGGTCGTGATGGTGGTGGTGGTGATGGAGATGATTGTTGTTCTTCCAGAATTTTCTGTGAGGCTGGCGACCAAAATACTGATTCTTTTTTTTTCTTGTATTTTTTTTGCTGCTCCCCTTGTCATTGGTGGTGATGATCTTAATGGTGGTGGTAATGATAATGATGGTTGTGATTCCGATGTTGTTTCAGGAGCAGGCTGTAATTCCGATGTTGTTTCAGGAGCAGACTGTAATTCCGATGTTGTTTCAGGAGTTGGTTGTTTTCTTTTTATATATTTTCGTTTTGGTCTTGCTGCTGCTGCTTCTCTTACTTTTCTCTTCTCTACTTTCGCCTGTATCTTGATTTCTTTCTCCTTTCTATCTCTTTCTTCCTACATTCTAGCTAAAATATTAATTTTATTTATATAATCTCGATATTCTGGATCACCAGATTTAATTTTTTCAACATTCATGTTTATGCGATATATTGCTTTATACCACTGATCACGGGTTCTAATATCTTTAACGTTTTCAGGTTTCATTAATTTTTCTCTCCGACTAAAACCTGAAAAAGCAAACACAGCTAATAGATTTGTGTCATCAGTCCCCCTAATTGTTTTAACAGCATCTACAATAAATTTATCTTCCAATTCATCAGTAGTACTAATTACAACCTTATCTTGTTTAGGAGCTGATGCTTCAGCGACTACAGGTATTGGTTGAGCAGCAGCTATATCAGCTGGAAGTTCTCGTAAAATTCTTTTTGTCTGTTTTGTTCTCTCTGCTATTTTTTCAGTTGCCTCAGCGGTTTTCTCTAAAACAGGAAGAAGAGGTTTAGTTGTCTCTGTAATAGGTTTAAATAATTGTTTTGTATCCTCTTCAAATTCAACATGAGATTCCTGACGTTCTTGTAATTGTTGCTTGACAGCATCACGAACAGGCAAATATTTTCTAATTGCTTCTAGTCGTTCTCGTGCTAATTTAGCTGAATGAGGTTCTCCGATGACAACCATATTAATAATATTTATACTGACTATTTAATTTACAGCAGCAGGCAGGGTGACCGACAAAAATTGAGTGACCCGGCGAGTAAACTAAACGCACTATAACAGAAAAAACAAAAAAAAATCAAAAATAAAATAACAAAAATGAGCTAAACCAAACAATTTATTATTCGTTTTTCAAACTATACGGTAATAATAAAAGTTAGGGGGTTCGGTTTAGCGTTATTGACCTTATTTTTCAGCCTCTGTAGGAACCTTTATTTTTGTAAAATAAGGTCTCAGCCAAGTGGTTCACCCTGCCTGCTCTTGTTTATCCTGAAAAATAAAGACTTCATTACTATCTACACTTGCAAGATTTAAAAGATCATCAATTTCATTCCTGAGTTGATCAAGAGTTGCATATTTAGATAAATCACCTTGCTGCGTTTTACCAGGCCTGATCTTCCATCGAGATTAATGATACCAGTTTCAACATTGTTTGGTTTGTGCGGTAACTGATCACTCATAAAAACACCTCTGAAGTTTTTGATGTTTAATCGCTCAGCAGCATCAAGTAAATCAAAATCTGACATAGGAAGAATTAACGAAGTGTCCCGGGCAGTCTTAGACCTTTTCCGTACCATGAATAATGAGCTCCTGGCAGTCTTAGACCCTTTCCCTTTTTTTAGATCTTGTTATTCCTAGTCCTGTTGCTATCTTTAATGCCATCCCAGCAGTAGTTCCAACAGCACCAAGTGCAGCTGCTTTTGCAACAACTGGGGCCTGCAGAGGCTATCAACGCTGGTATAGCTGCGAGAAGTGAAAATATACCACCTGTCTTAGTGATGTCTTTAATGGCACCCGCAGAAAGATTAAGTCGTATGCCGGTCTTTGATCGTTTGGCTTCATTGAAGTGCCGGAGTTGACGTTCTGTCAGTGATGGTTTATTTGAACCACCTGTTATTTGTTCTTTTTTTAATGATATTTTTACTCCACAGTTTTCTTTTGATACTGATTGTAGTTTTTTAATCTGACCAGGGGTCAGGCTGACACTAACATGATGATATGACATTTATAATATCATGAGCGATCTAATTACATGTTTTCTACTGAAGCATGAATGACTCTCATGCGGCCACTAACACCTTCAGGTAGCACTGTCTTATCGCTGAGTATAACAGCTGTTGTTCTGTAATTAGCAATGGCTCCTCTTGTCACACGAGCTCGAAAGTGTATATCAACGACAGATTGCCTGAATAAATCTAAATGTTCCAGCGAAAAGAAATATATTGAATACAGAGTTGTAAAATCTAGCTGTGATATTTGTAAACCAGATTCAATATTTTGATCACGTCCCCTAAATGACATTAAACGATGATATGCACGTGCTACATGATTTTGTTCGAAATTTAATAATATATCCTCAGCTGGTTCTTGATGTTCATTTATTATCAGTGAAACCTCAGAAACACTGAGTTTGTTAAATATCATTATACTATGTGTTTGTGAGTTTACTCGTGCAGCATCTTGGAAAGCAATAAATATATGTCGCGGTGCAGAGACACCTTGCTGTGATGCTATCTGCCATGTAAATTAACCATTAATTGTACTTTGAACACTATCTGTGGTCATCGTTAACCATGATAACATTGATTTACCATCTTGACTCATAAAAGAGAGTAAACGTTTTTCTTCAGGTATTGTTGGAGTCATTACTGGCATCCAAAACGAAAGGTTTTCAGAATTACTTTACCAGCATCACCAACAGGTCGCCATATTGCATCATCATCTGTAGCCTTTCGTACGAGTACAACTGTATACTTGGCTCTGAAAATAACTTTTCTAACATTTCTACAAAATCCAAAGATATGTGACAGTGGAATTACACATAAAAATCTTTCAGCATTGATCGACGTGCTGCAAATACTAAGTTGAATTCTGGATTAGCACCATGAACCACCGGCCACACATCAGCGTCAGCGTTTTCGGCGTTGTTTCTTGGTCGTCTTATATTGTACTGTCTGTTGTCAGGGTGGCCAGAAGTATCCTTTACAAACATCACTGACGGACCAGCTGATCTTGAATAATCGTCGCTGTATCTTGCTAGACCCAATATCGTTGAGGCAACGTCTACAGCTTTTTTAATTGATTCAATATTTTTCAGTCAATCATGTACGTAGCGCTGTTGAACAACCCCATGATGCCATTATTAACAAACCAACTCTAACATCAGCTCCATATTCAGTATCATCTGTTTTTAGATCTCACCTTCTACTTCAATAAATGCTTCAGCAGGTAAAAAATATCTACTTGTATCCTGAACTTGCAGCTCAATTCGCCCACGCTGATTTGGCTGTCGTGCGTCATAAGAATAATACTGACAATCGCGCACAGATTCATCTTTGAGAATTGGTGCGTCCATGTCGAGTGCGGGATCAGATACACGCTTGAACATCTTTATTATATTTATTATCGTCTAACACGAAGACCACTTCCCGCTATTAAATTTGAGGTTATATTTTTTTCTTTTTCTGACATGGGTACACCAGATAACTCTGCTAGTTTTTGATACGCAGTTTGATTTATTATTTTACTGATGTTTGTAGGCATCACTTCATGGCTGGGTAATTTTACTGGCTGAGATTTTCGTCGTATCAATCATGCTAGTCTATCCTTGATTGCTGAGAATGCTTTATTAGCAACATCACCAACAGCACCAATACCTTTTTCACGAAAACGTCAATAGCTTTCATTCCCAGTTGCTTTGCAATCGGTATTGCTTTTGGGGCTATCCTTCTAAAAAGACCCTGAACAACATCACCGATTCCATCACCGTAGATCGCTTTATAGGTTGGCAATCTCGAATTTATCACCCTGACCATGGTCGGTCCGCGTTGAGCATTGTGTATAATCATCTTATTTTATTGTCACTTGTCTAATTGTATACCCTTAATCACTGAAATAATCATCGGTGATTTCATTAATGAGGGACCGACATACATTAATATCCATGATACCACCTATAAATAATCTCTGACAAATAGCAGCTGCTTCATTAATGATTTCTGGAGAATTATTACCGGCTCATTTTCCGCCAATCAGAATTTCTAATCGTTGAACATCGGCAAGGACGTTGCTGGGACATGGAGTAATAAGACCACTTCCAATTGTTTCTTTCTCACTTTGTGAACGTAATTCCTTTCTTTGTCTAATTTCTTCAGATACCAAATTTTCTTCTTTTTGTTTCCTTGTTCGTTCAACCTCTTTAATTTTCGACTTTATTTCCCTTAGTTTTCTTAACTGTTTAGTTTCTTCAAGTTGCTGCATTTCTTCTTCTCTTTGCCTCCTTCCTTGTATTACTTGTTCAATATACTCATCTACTCTCTGATTAAAAATATTAAAATTATTAATATCTCTCTCAGTTCTGATTTGCGGAGTATAAGTAGCGATGCGATACACATCCCTAATCCAATTGGCAGATCTCATAGTTTTAACATATTCGGGTTTTACATACTTATCTCTTTCATGATATCCATACGCGGCAATATCCATTACTTGGGTTTCGTCCCTGATAGCGGCAAGACCTTCAGGTGTGAATTTATCTGTGATGCTAGTTCTAACTCTTGGAAGAGGTTGTTGCTGATCTTCAGGTAGTGGTTGAGGAGGTTGAACGGGTGGTGGTTGAGCTGCTTGAATACGGCCAGCAATATCAACAGGTAATGTTTCAAGAGCTTTCTGTGTTGCTTTACCTGCTTTAACAATTTTCTTTGTTGGTTCGACAATTGGTTCAAATAATTGTTCTGCACCTTCTGCAAATTCCACCTGAGACTCCTGACGCGCTTGTAGTTGTTGCTTGACAGAGTCACGGACGGGTAGATATTTTTTAATTGCCTCTAGTCGCTGTCGAACTAGTTTAGCTGTGTGGTTCCATTATTGATATAATAATGATTTAATTACAGCAGCAGAGAGGCTGACGACCAACAGTGAGAATCCGGGTACTGAAATATACACGCCATAAGAAATGAAAATTAAACGTCAGAGATAAAGTAACAAAATGATCTAACCCAATTAGAGAAATCTCGGTCGATATTAGAGGCTTCAGTTTGACCTTACTGACCTTGTATTTTCAGTTTTGTAGGAACTTTTTTTTTTTCAAACAAAGACAATTCAAGCAAGTCTGTTCAGCCTCTCTGCTGCTTTCTTCTTTTCATTTTCATACTTTTCTGCTGTCGCTGTTGCTGTTGTAGAGTGTAACGCTATTCTCAGCACAAGATAGGCTATACGTGGCGGCCAGTATAAATGGTGGAGGAAGAACCCTAGAAAACCCGGGAAAGAACTACCGACCCACGCGAAGCTACTGGCAAGCTTTCTCACATACCCACATTTTCCGAACCCGAGATTCGAACCCACGCAGACAGAAGTGAGATGGCAATGATCTGTAACGGTGGGCGCTTTAGACCACTCGGCCACTCGCTGCCCCCTTCATTACTTTTTTGTTCTCAATTTAAATCATGCAAGATGAAATATTGTTAGCAAGTTAGGTGCAACCACCTTATCTGAAACATTAGTTGTTACATTCTTAAGACGACCGCTCCCGTGGCCTCAGTGGTCAGAGCGTCCGCCTCTGATGCGGGAGGTCGCGGGTTCGAACCCCGGCCGAGTCATACCAAAGGCTTATTTTTAAAAAAATTGCACTAGCAGCTGCCTCGCTTGGCGCTCAGCATTAAGAGGTTAGTATTAGGACTGGTCGGCCTGGTGTCAGGATAACGTGACTGGGTGGGACATGATGCGGAGTGATGCACAGTTCTAGACATCACTATAAACTGCCACATTGCAGACATCGTAGAGATATGACTGAAAAGGTTTTAAAGCTACGTTAAGACAACAATAATAATACCATCAACAACAACAACAACAACAACAGTAGCAAGAAAATATAATAGAAGTAGATGGACCGTTAAGTCGTTATGTATAGTGTTGAGAAAAGGAGGGGAATTAGGCGTAATACATAATACACATAAAGATGGACCTGTTGTATTCAAATCAAGAGAAGTCTTCATGCAGGCATCGTTCGCTTACAGAAACAGACTATAATTATCTTTACACATCAATTTGCTGTACCTTAAGGTAGGATGGTCTCATGCCAAACTTTCAACAAATACCGGGATAATACGAAGATAGCTAACAAAATTCTTGTATATAAAAACACCCAAACAATTTACATTTTTGCTGTGATGTACAACAGTTGTCGTAATTTACCATAGCTGGTGATACACATGGAATGAATATTTTAAAAAACGCTCATGTACGGAAATGCAATATTCTTGTTACTGTCAATCAACCGTTTGAATGTGATCTATATTCGTTTTCAACTGATAAAGTCGATCGTCCTCCGGAACTGTACAAGTTCTGCATTCGGTTTGGGCGTGCCTGGCGGTAGCATAGCTAACCAAACGACATCAGCCGCCGCCTCATCGGGTGTCCTCGGCTTCACGTCACCAAGACAACCATTTCCATCCAGGTACGATTTTGTCGAATCTGTCATTGTCCACCCAGGACAGCAAGCGTTGATCAGAACATTTCTGCGTGGATCGTCTTTTAATTCTCGCGTTAGAACTTTTGCCATAAGGTTCTGAAATGTATATATGACTTGACTTGGTTGTTCTGGCCAACCGTACTTTTTTAGAGCTCCAGCTTTTACCGCCGTCGTGTACTGGTCAACAAGTTTATCGAGGTCATACAGTCCGATAGTGTTTAGGTCGATCTTTGAGCGAACAGCCTTCCCAAGATAATTCAGTTTGCCCGTTTCGCTGGACATGATGATCAGGCGGCTGTGGGGTCTCATCAGAGGCAGAAAGATCCTGCACATGTTAAGGGTACCTTTGAAATTTGTCTCGATAGTCTGTTCTACTTGCCTCATAAATGGGGCCTTTGTGTCCTTGTCAAAAAGAACTGCGGCATTATTGACGAGTACGTCCACTCCTCCATACTTCTCTATGATAAATTCCTGTAACATCCGGATACTAGCTGGCTGTGTAATGTCCAGTTCATGAAAAAAAGGATTCAGTCCCTCTTGCTGAAGCTTCTTGCATGCGGCCTGGCCCTTCTCCGTATTACGAGCCGTAAGGTACACATCACCGTGGAAATCGTGCAGTAGCCTCCGTACCACAGCGAACCCGATGCCTCTGTTGGCACCGGTCACGATAGCCACTTTATTCGGCATGTTCAGTCAGCTCTGAAGTACAAACGAGAAAAGAGTAAAATTAAACGAGTTGCAAGGCCAGTAGATAAAATAATCATCGATAGATAGAATAACCAGAGGTCCAAGTATGTCTCACGTCTATGACATCTCCTTTATAGCCAAATGAAGGAGCTGTTGGCCAAGAAATCTGTGTCGGTATGGTGTATTCTATTGAAATTTCATCCATTGCTATCGATTGTAAATGTTATGAAAACAATAATTTCGAGATTTGTCTTAATTTTCAGCAATATAAAGCTGCGTAAATGTTTTCATACTCTTGTAACAGCAGCCATATTTGATGGCAGAACAGTACCATTGCCATAAATCTGAAAGGCGTTCAAGGCGGGAACTTTTCTGTCAAATGTGATCAAAATCCTCTTAGCTCTTTCTAAGAAGTTATAAAAGATTTTGCAATATTTAGTAACAGCAGGCTTGTGTTATGGCAGTTTGGCATCATTTGTTCCATTTTGAAAGCCATTCATGCTGGAATGCTTTCTGCAAAATTTAGCCAAATTTTCTTCAGTGATTTTCGTGAATAATTCGTTTGAAAGTTTTTTCCATTTTTAGTAACGGCAGACAAACCTGATGGCGGATCAGCATCGGCTGTTCAAATTTTAAAGCCTTGTATAACGCGACGCTTTTCTGACAAGTTTAGTCAAACTGTGCTGAATACATTTTGGGAAGAATTGTTTTAAATATATTTTATTAACTTTTGTCCAATCTGATCAAATTCTCGATCATCATAGCACAGATCTGACGAACACCTAAGTTCTATTGACCTTTCCATTTACCAATCAACTAGCAGCTTCAAAATTTAGTCAAAATCTCGACTGTAGTAAGAACGGACAGTATTTTGATGATGTATCAACATCAGTTGTATGAATTCGAATAATTTTCCGGCCTGGATACTTTCTGTCAAATATGATCAAATTCTTTTTAGCTGTTTGGAAAGACCTTGTTTAAATATTTTTAGTTACGGCGGTCATATTTGATGGTAGATCCGCATC
>JAECUM010018552.1:0-49207 GCA_016617855.1 Megalonaias nervosa | reverse complement strand
ATATGGGATTGCGTGAGCACTGGGTTTGCAGTAATAATATGCAGTTCGCTAGGCTTGGAAGTTTGCAATGGTCAGCCTTCAAGCTTGCTCGAGTTTGTTCTCGAGCCTTCGTCAGTGAATGTCAATCACAGCAATCACTATTGCGACAGCAGAAGCTGGGGCGTTAACAATTTGTCAAGACTTTTGCATGGTTCATTTACTTAATTATATTTCATTAACCACCGCTTAGATTCTGTATGTATCTGTTTTGCTTTATTAAAAAACACATCTGTTTCTTCCTGTGACACGCTTGGTCCATCATTTGACCATCGAGACATGGTCCTTGATTTACACTATTTTCTTTTGTTTTTGCTTTTAATGTTGTTTCATTTGTTTATATTTCTTTAACCCTCTCGATGAATTATTTGGATAATAAATCACAAACCAAAGGAAATTTATTAAGCAACACTGTCACTCACGCCGTCGACTTCGTGGTCAAGGTAATGTTATACAATATAACGTAGGACCTATACTCAGATCGGGACCGTCTTGGTAAGGGACCCACCATTTAATTTTAGGGGATGGAGATTGGGTCTTCTGGAAAGAAAAGAAACAAAACTTGCTGTGATTCGTACTGTGTTTCTCATGTTTGTTTTAAAATATCACGTATGGAAATTCAATCTCGGACCAATCACTCCCACGCCTCGAAAATTAAAATTTGTTTTGTCTCTTTCGGTAACAGAAAAATTATTGATGAGACAGATTGTATCATCACTTACTCTGCAAGGGATGCGGAGGATGGGGTCTTCCACGTTTAATATGCTTGTGTTCTATTCAAAGTGTGTTTTGCAAATTATGAAATTTGTTTGTTTCCAAACTTTAAATTCAATAACCCTTTTAAATAATCCTAAATGAGTACAAGTTTGTACGTCACTAGTTGGGTTTACTGTTATCTCTTCAAGTCCATCTTTCTATTTTTATTTGAGGGGCTGTTAGAGTAAGGTTACAGTATGGTACTTGATTCCAATTGCATCGATTTAAAATGAATAAAAGCTACCACGGTTTTTGGCAGCCATTTTTTTGTATATGGTTCTAAGTACTTTGCTGTGCAAATTGATCAGAAATCTAGTTTCCAATATGGAATTCTCATAGGCCTAATTTTACATTTTTGGCAAACGAAAATTAAAGGTTGCAAAGAGTAGGTGTCTACAAATCTTGCACTTTAAGCGTATGAAACTGTAGCAAGAGTACTGTATACTGCATAGCCAGTTCTATGTCGAAATGGATCCTTCATTAGCATGACTCGTTTGCCAGGTTGTCAAGATCAGAAACATTTTGCTGAAAATGTTAATGCATTTGAATTTAGGTATAAAGTCCGCACTCTACATCATTTTTATTAGAGTCACTTGGAGAAAACGTTAAGTCTCAGTGGTAAGGCATTAACCTGCATCGATGGCAAACAGGCAACGGGTGCTGTATAAGCGTGTATAAGCGAGCCAAGGTAATTTCCAACACGTGAAACGGAGATCAAATCAGTACACATATTACTGAGAAACTGGTATAAAGTGTATTCTATGCCCATTCTATTCATTCATTTATTTTATAAGTTTGCAAAACAAAATGGGTTTTTATACCCCATACATGATTTTTACTCAAATATATCTACTTTATTTCAATATGGCTGCCAATGTCGTCTTCGTAAAAGGTTTCTAAGTGAAATATGATTGCACTTAACAGAGTTTCGGTTAACCTTGTCTAATGCAATGTTACGTGCAATTCAACCACTGATACTGATGAAAATTATATTAGCCGAATTGCATGCATTTTCCATCGTTACCGGTGCATCAATAAATTCTTACTCTAATGGGGAATTTTTAATTTAATCTTCATCATAAATAGGTTGCACATTATACAATTAAATATATACAGTATATATTAAAACATACACATCACATGATACCGCATACAACGATTTTATGTTGCTCCATCATAAGAAAAAAAAATGCAGATCAAATATTAATTAATGGACAGAACATAATTAAAAACAGACCATATATATGGAAGCAATAATATAATTAATAATGTAAAGCGTACAAAAATTAGTAGTAAACATATAAATAACATGCACATCATATAGTAACAACCGTATATCTGATAGTCAAATGTTTACATCACACAACTAAACATGCTAATCAATAATAGGCACTGTAAAGCATGTACTAATCATTGCACATCATATGATGTAGATTCGACTCAATGTATTCAAACCGGACAACCTAACACAGCTCTGGTATTCAATACATTCTAGATATAATATATATTATATATGCACACATACATATTTATCTGATTATATAAAAGGTCATAATTAATTATTCATCAAAATGTTAGGTGCTTTTATAGCTTTTTCTGATGTAACTATGAGCCCTAGTAAGTATGGATTTGTTTAGATTGTTCAAAGTAAAGAAAATCGTTTATGATGAAGATAACTTTCAAAAACGAGATGGAAGTACAGAGCATAGAAGAAACAAATTTTAAATTTCAACGACATATACTTTTGTCAGTAACCAGTAGCATCTTCATATTACCACTATCCGTCAAAATGTTTAATATTTACTCTTTGGTGGAAATTTCGTGCTACTGAAATGGAAGAAAATCCTAACATACTTCACAACTTTAGTATACTCGTCAAAGCCCAGTTCCTCGTCGGTGGAAATTATAACATTTCGAAACAATGCTAGTTTTATTACATTTAGGACTTCCATGAACGAAACGGTGGTTTAGGATAAGTTTGTCTCTAATGTTACAGGAGATGTAAAAATACATGCTAAGTAAATAAGTTCTTTAACTAACAACTATAAACATATAATTAATATTTACGGAGACTGACGCACATGATAAAATTATGGACTGAATCATTAAGTTATAAAACTTACAGATTCTGTCTGCTCTGAACTATTTCATAGCCAATAATTGATATAGGTATTTCCAATCACTCCACGTTTGATTTTGTTGCTTTCATTGTTACTTCCCTCTGACGTTCACAAGAAATAATCGTTTCAAATGAGGCTGATCTCTACTCCATTCTCCGTCTTTCATTCTTTCAGCACAACCACAGTGATGTTTTCCTAGTCCCCAGCAACTTCCATCTGATAAATATACGGGATTACTCTAAATTCGAGGAGTTTTCTTTGAAACTGAAAATATTTTGTCAGAAATTTTGCAGTTTATATATCTTCGGGAATTATGTTTCTTTAAGATCTACACATAGGTCCTTTTAAACGTGGATGACAAATATGCCAACACATATTCTACATTTTCAACGATCTTTTCTTTTCCGCTCTGTGTTGGCTTTTACTCGATTACAAACGTTTTAACTCCGTAGCTTAACCTAATACATTGTACCCAATCTTGTGGGGCTTAGACCAAACAAAACGGCTCCTTAAGAACAGCCTGACAGGCCATTGGCGGTGCAATGACCCTTTTTGTAGGAAACAAAGTTCCTACTATGTCCTGCAACATTTTCGATTCAGAGACTTCACCAACCATCATAACTGTGTGAGCATTCTTCAAAGAACTGCCACTAAATAAAAACTGGAGCTGGTTTCTTGTCTTCTGCAACACGTCGTCAAAAAATCCCTTCATAAACTCAGCCTGTATTTTGAGCTTATCAGACACTATTTCTACATATTTGGACAATGTGTACTTTGTTTTAACGGATGTTGCTAAATTTTGCTTATTTTGTTCTTCACAGAGATTATCTAGTGAGCCAGGTATACGTAATGTTACATTTGCTACGGAGTTTGGGTCAAATGTTGTAATTCTCCTTTGAAAATTCCAGACAAATGGAAAGATAGCCATCCAAATGTTCCTTCTTAAAATTCTCAAACACTGACTTTCCGGACAATTCCTCAAGGAAACTGATGTATGCCTTGGTAACATCATTACCACCCCAAGCACCACCGTTGGAGGATCGGTGTATTTCAGTAATTGATCCGTCCCTCATTACTTCATAGACAAAAATATCTATGGTGCTGTCTGGAATAAAAAAATGTATATTTCAATGTAATGATAATTGTCTTTCTTCATTACGAATTCCAGCAATCTGATTGGCCAAGCCCTGTGAATTTGTTTGGTTTGTAAAACTTTGTGAACAGACAAAGTATATTATAATTTAGCCCCGCCCACTGGTTCTGCCATGTTTGTCATTCACATATAAATTTAATATGTGTAAACTATTTGAAAGCTTCATTGAAGTGATTTTGGTTTAAATAAAAAAACAAAGGCAATGTGATCATATCATGCGTACGTTTTATTGTAAATAATGCTGTGAATTACACAACCAAAACAAACAAGAATAAATATCGACTTCATAAGACTCTGAAAATATAACAGTGAACTTTGCTGGCCTTGTAGTTCAAATATGCATCCAAATTATGCTATGACATGTACCTTTTAACATTGCTACATAAGGTAAGGCAAAGATAATCTTACTATTCGAGTGGTCCTATATCGAGTGTGTGTTTCAGAGAGATTTTTAATTTTAACGTTTCTTTAACAATTTTTTTTCAGTCATATCGCTACGATGTCTGCAGTGTGGAGGTTTATAGTGGTGTAGTACTGGGGTATCATACCGCAGACATGTAGCATGATGACCCACCCAGTCACATTATCCTGACACCAGGTAGACCAGTCCTAACTCTAACCTCTTTATGCTGAGCGCCAAGCGAGGCAGCTGTGAGTACCATTTTTGTAAGTCTTTGGTATGACTCGGCCGTGGATTGAACGCACGACCTCTCGCATCCGAGGCGGACGCTCTAACCACTAGGCCACCGGAGCGATCGGTGCTAAATAGATGATTTTGCTTCTGATTAGGCAAGTTCTGAATTAAGGCCTATTTAATTATTTTAAATTCATGAAATTGGAGCATGAAGGAAAAAATCAGTCGTAATTCCTATTTAAATGACAAACATGTAGAGTTTGATTATCAGAACTTTACCGAAAACAGAGAAGCTGCCCTAGAATATGTAGGAAGCTAAGATAGTGATAGGAATTATAGGGATGGAAAGCGAGCCTCTGGAAGTAATTTAATACTGATCGTGCCTGATAGAGAGTAGAAGTAAAATGTAAACTGGGTAAATCAGACTAAATTGGCATTTATCTAGAATATTTTTGAAACAATATAAACAGCAACTTGTTCGCCTTGGTTAAGAAACAAATCTTCGTTGATGGTAATCACAAGTTGCTCCAACCCGCGCAAAAGCTTTGGGACCGAGCTCTTATCAACCCAAATTGATTTCATATTGAGTACTTTGATCACTTTGTACATCTATAAGGTCCAAAATAACGGCAAATCCCTCTGTCCCTTTTTCTCTTGAAAGAAAATACTGTCAAATAGGCGCATTTGTCATTTCCAGTAAACGATACAAAGTATTGCAAACGGGAAGAACAAAACCTCGTTTCTTTAGTAGTAAATATTCTATACTAGCTGGTGTAGGTCTGCACCATTTCCAAATTCAAACTATGAAAGTAAAATGAGTAAAAGTAACTGAACAAACATGATATAATATTGCAGTTTATGCATATAGGTATTACTCTATCGTGGTTTAACTTTTGGATGCATGGGGCATATTGTTAAATGGAGGCTGCTCATATAATGATTTTATTAGAAAGGGTCAGTATGTCCTTCAAGGAATTTCTTGGTGTAAAGTGTTTATGCATTTTATGCATAGGGTAATCAGGTTCCTTTGCTCCGTCCAGGGTTCAGCGATGATGATTTACTTTAATCCGTCGTCATTTCAAAACACTGCATTAGGTTTACTCATTGTAGGCTGCGTAAAGTTCTTACAGTGAGAAACTCAATTGCATAGAGTTGCTCTGGTCATAGATTTTCTACAACTATGGTACTTCCAGCCCAAAATTATCTTTTTCAGAGCCACAATTCAACTAGTTATATCAGAAAGTTGTTCACTTTACGGGAGCAATCTTCAGCTAAATAGGTGGGTTTTTTTTAGGAGGAGTCATAGAAATGTGAGCTATCTTGTAAGCCGGATGATATGGTCGATCGTGATGTTGACTTTATCGGACGGGATTGGTTATTCAGGTGGAGTGACCAAAGCTTTGGGACCATTGGGACAGCAGTGAGTAATGAGGGTCTTGAGGGATCCCTCTTTAAATTGATAGGGGAAGGCCATGTGCAGTGTGCTTTCAGGTTAATTCCTCTATCAATAACATGATACATTAACATCTCTTTGACAAAATTACTTTCAATACCTTCACTAAATCCAATCCCAATTTAGTTAATATGGTGTCAAAAGCGGTAGTGGTATTGGATTAGGCTGAGAGCTAAGAATACAAAGGTCTTGACTTCAATGATGTTTTTCACATATCTGTTTCAGATTGTGTGTATCCTTCCTTACAAGGGGTTACACGGGTGGTGAGTAAATATCTCGCTCACATTATATCTTAGTCTTATTTTTATCAGATATACATTTATACATAGTGCATTTAGTTTGCTGCATTCTAATAGGACAATAAGGTAGTTTTATGTGATCTCCTAATTGTACATTTACAATTGTAGTACACATTGGATTGGTGATCTCATTAGAAGCATCAATCAAGTCGTCAAAAATGGGTAAACAATTTGGGTTTGAAGGGGAGTCCATTGTAAACTTTGTACAGGAAGGTCAGGATCGGGAAATGGATAATATGTTAAAGAAGAGGGATATGGACAAGGAGAAATTAAAGATACAGCGGTAGGCAGAGAGAGAAAAAAGGGGGTTTAAAAGGAGAAGATAGAATTAAAAAAACAAGTTGGGAAGGAGAGGATATGCGGAGGAAAGTAAAATACCATTTGAGGAAAGAGAAACAGAATGCGAGATACCGGAATTGCAGGAAAGTAAAGGGTGAATAGAAGAAGCAGAAATATAACAGTTAGAGAGATATAAACAATCAAAGTTAGAAGCCATAGAGATAAAAGGAAGAACTTAGATAAGGACCATGGAAGCAAATTTAAACTATGAAAAGCTAAATTACAAAACGAACGAATCCGAAACTCGAGAACATTATGCAGCCCCAAATTACCTACGTTTGAGGACGATAAAGATACTATGGACAGTTATTTTCAAGGGATCAAACGGTAAGCCACTGTCAAGAAGTGAAGAAAGGATGATTGGTCACTCGATACCAGATCGCTATGTAAGGGTACAGCGGTGGGTGTGTGTTCGTGTTTACAGGCAAAATGACGCGTTAAATCACGACGTGCTAAGAAAGACACTTCTTAACAGATGCGAGTTAACAGAGCAAGAGTTTCTAAAGAAGCTTAGGCATAGTAAACTTGAGAGAGAGGCGGAATATTCACCTGTTCGTCAGTAGGATGGGAAATTATTTACATCGGTGGGATGAATGTGGTAAGATGAAAAGAAAACATTTAAGGGTCTTACAGACCTTTCACATAGTGACCACTTGTTAGCTATGTGTGGTAAATTGTACTCACGTTTGATAAAAAAAAATGCTTCAGCAATATCTTTATTATGGCAACGCAGGCAGACTATTTCGCTAAAGCTTGGGGAGTTACGGAGAATGTGGTCTCAAAAGACTATAAAGACGTAATCAGCTTAAATAAATAAGACTCGCAGAACATTGGAAAACGGATTATAATAAAGGCGACAACTTTCCGCTCTTGTAAGAATGCAAATCATAAGGAAAGACAATGTTACACATGAGAGATCTCGGGCTACATCTCACCCGATTCTACGAAAAGTAAGGGCTTTGTCCAAAGAATAGAAATTGCCGTGAAAAGCAGGGGCTTGTCAGTAAATGATAAGAAATAAGTTTCCACATGACAATTAGAGAACTAATAAGGCGAGTATGGTACACAAGTTTGCAGCGTATGAACGGATCGGTCTGTGTTGTGTTACAGTAGATCGACACTTATCGTTTACTGAATCGAGTATACCCACAGTTATTGGTACAACTAGCGCTCAAAAAGTCACGGTCGTACGCGACACCGAGTGTACGGGCATCGTGGTAAAGCGGAATATCGTTAGCGATGAACAAATGCTTGGTTGAAAAAAAAAACAAAAAAAACATTTATTTTATTAGATAAAAAGACTGATCGCGTTCGCATTGCGAGAACAGAAATTGCGTCCCTTTCCTAACTGGAAATGTCGAAGTCCTGTTTAATGGAAAATCCCATATGTGACTTAATGTTTGGAAATATCATGGACTCCAGGCTCACAATTATATCAGATTCTGGGTTTCCTATTTTACAAGCAGTTGAAAGTAGGTTGCATTTGTTGACGGGGAAGTAGCCGGGGGCTAAAATTGAAAGCTCCGGCAGCCGTGCGCAATATCTCGCTCTCTCAATGGATGCGTGAGTATCGGTATGTTGTGTACTTGAATACGATCAAAGCAAAAACTGCGCCCGGTACCACAAGATTATTGTAAAAGAGTGTGGGTGTGGGTGTGTTGGGGAGGGGTTTCCTGTAAATTCTTAACACGAAAAGATTAATACAATGGGAATTTACCGCGACGGATGGTATAAACAGTTTGTAATGGGCTGTCCCAGAGAAATTCAGGTCAAATGTACTCAGATTGGCACACAAGTCCAGAATGGTAGTTTACTTAGAATTGAACAAAACAAATAACCAATAAGTAGGAAGTTGAACGTGGGTAATCGAGTGCTTGTGCTTCTCCCTACTAGGTGGACGCAGTTATTGGTCCAGTGGAAATGACACTGTGGTGTCAACGAATCAAGAACATAATATAGTACATAGTAGACATTGAAGGTATTTTGCGTATATTTTGCTCTAGTATGTTAAAACGAAACCGTGAAAGGTCTGATAAAACAGCTGTGATGAACCGAAAGTAATTCCTAGAATAGAAACTCCCTTAGAGTGCCCCACCAGTCTTGGAAGAGAGGAAAATGGCAATATCAGTGTATGTTCTGAGTTACTTGAAACTCAACGTCGAGAAATCGCGAAGACTTAAAGCAAGTATGCATATATATGTACTGACAGGTCAGATTGGGTTGATAAATCATGAAATAGACCTAGGTGCAGCAGAACTAATCAGCATTAAATGAAAAAATACCCTTAAATGCACTGCAGTAAGGAATATGCGTGGCCTGTGAGTGACTGAAACGTCAAATTCGCCGTCTTCGTTGTACATGTTATTGGTCAGAAAGAAAAATAGAACAAACCTATTTTGTAGAGACCTTCGTCAATTCAATAACTGATGTTAGATATGGAGGGCATGTTTTCAAGATTGGAAAGGCACCAGTATATCTCAAAGTTAGATCTAACCAAAGAGTATTGTCTAGTGCCTATCGCGAAAATGTCCGCGCATTAGTGGCATTCGCGACCCTATCTGTAATTTACCAGTTTAAAATTACTCGGATTGGTCGACGCGGGTTCGTCGTGCGTTCGTCTTATGCTCAAATTCTTGAAAAGCATTGAGAATGCAGATAATTTCATTGACGATATTCATAGTTGCAAGCATACCTTGAGAAGAAAAATACAAATTAAGGTATTAATCAACCTGTTTCTACAAGCTCTCTGGAGGCCAATTTCACTGTTCGACCAAGCAAGAGTACGTGTAGCATATTATGACTTGGAATCTTTCGGTCATCTATTGATCAGGTCAGGGCAGTTAAAACCCCACCACAACACCATTGCAGTGATCAGATAGGCTTCCAGACCAGAAATATACAGATTCAGTCTTTCTTTGGGTTAATTGCCTTTATAGGAAATTCGTAGCAATTTTCGTAACAATAGATTCTTCGTTGACGAACGCAACTAGAAAAGAGCTACCCAATAAAACTTGCTCATGTTCATGCCAGGAAAGAGCTATTAACACTAGTAAAGGAAATTTGATATGTGTACCAATTCTAAATTTCCCAGAGTTAAATAAATCTCTCTTTTTGAGAACTGATATGTCTGGCATAAAATAAGGAACAATTTTGCTACAATAGCAAGTGAGGGTAAAGTTAAGTGCTAGTAGGAAATTGCTGCCTTGGAAGCAAAACTACTCCATAATCGAAACAAACCTTTGGCAGTGGCGCCTTAGACAGGAAAATTTCGCAGGTATCTCTTCGGAATGAATTGGTCTTTGAACCGGACCACCAGCCTCTGATATATTTAAACAAAGCGAAAGCCACCATGGCAATGGTGATGCATTTTGCACCACGTTTGCAGCCATATCGCTTCCGGATCGAGGCATTCGATGGTCGGAAATATAGAGGTTGATTACTTGTATAGAATGTGATTTGTTTTTGCCGTGTTGAACAGGTAATTAAATAATACGATTCAGAGTGCTCTTCTATTGTTCATATTTCGTTATTTTTCTTGACGTGTTTTCGTTTTTTCTTGGTGGGTATTTTTATGGAAATGAGTAGATTAAACTGTTTATCCTTATATGTGGACAAAATGTACTCTGGTTTTGTTGCAGCATACAACCTTCCTCAAGGATAGTTTATATTTAGTTGTGGTTATTTCAAAATATTGCACACAGTTTACCATTACTGAGGGCGCAAGGTTCAGGCTGCGTGAAGCCTAGCTAAACAGAGATCTGACTACAACCATGTTAGCTTTAGTGCAAAATTATCTACGTATAATTACAATAAAAAAGACTTTTGTCAGGATGCTGCCCAATGTATGGGTGCAATATTCAGCTGTTTAGCTGCTTTTAATAGAGTCATATAGCTTGTTGGAGTTTTATGTAACCCGGATATTGGGGTTGATGGTGATGTTGGGCTCAGAGGACGATATTGACTTATTCAGTGAGTGACAAAATCCGCAGGACCAATAGGTCTGCATTTAATAAGAAGGCTCTCGAGGGGTCGTACATTAGAATGGGTGGAGTGGACCATGCGTGGTGTCTCCATGGCCATTCATCGAGAATTGTACAACCGGAAGTGCGTTCTGGTCGTCATCCAGTGGTCGTGAGATATATTGTTCATACTTGTATATAAATTTTATCTCCTTATCATTCACAGTGACATAGTCATATATCATTTATCAGTGTTGAAACATGCGACAAATGGATCATCCATGGTGATAGATCCATATATCAAACGTATATGTTTATAATTCTCGTTTGATTACTCTTTGAAGTTACGTGTTCTAATTAATTCCATTTAGGATCGACATAATTGTTTTATATCCGCTGGATAGCTCGGTGCGTATCATTCCGTTATATCTGTTGTTGGATTTCATGCATATGAGCATTGTTTTAAATTCATTCATAAATTAAATTACATTATTAATGAGGATCTCATGGACGAAATTGCTTTCAGTATCATCATCTAGATCCAATCCCGGTTTCATCATGTAATAGTGACAAGCTGGGATGGAACTGGTCATCAGCAGATTGTATGAAAATTCGAATACTGATTGCTATGTTGCATGTAATCGTGTACTGCTGACAAGGCTGACAGGAGAATATGAGAATATGATGATGAATAAACACATTCATACATACATCAAATCCTAGCAGTCCTTAAAGAGATGAGAGCGTTTATAGAACATATCTGCATGTCCAGTAAATTAATCTGCCTTGCCCCCATAAATCCCTATGATCTACATTAACATTAAGTCTAACTATTGCAACAAGGACGACGACGAGAGCAAGAGCTGTTGTCTCGGGTGACAAAAATGTTGACGATAGTTGCTGATGTTAACATGTGTGAGTGTTTGTGTCGGTGTGGTTGGGGTTGTGTAGCTATATCCTGCAAATATTGTTACTCATACTGCTACTACTACAACTCCTAATACTACTATTACTACTACTACTACTACTACTACTACTAGGGGCCCCGAGTGGCCGAGTGGTCTAAAGCGCTCTCCGTTACGGATCACTGCCATCTCACCTCTGTCTGCGTGGGTTCGAGTCTAAGATTCGGCGAATGTGGATATGTGAGAAAGCTTGCCAGTAGCTTCTCGTGGGTCGGTGGTTATTTCCGGGGATTTCCCGGTTTCTTCCTCCACCATTAATACTGGCCGCCATGTATAGCCTATCGTGTGCTGAAAAAATGGCGTTAATCCCCACAACAACAACAACAACTACTACTAGTGAATACATATTTGTATTTACACTTATGTTGTATTTTGACAAAGTAATGGTGTTAACAGGTTACGTGTAGCTAATTATCTTATTAGCTACAAGATTAACCTGTGTGTGGTTGTTTATTAAATACAATATTTAAAATAATGAAGGTCTTTGATTAGCTGAAAATCATTACCTGAGAAATGACATAATTTTTCAGAAGAAGCTCATGGATAAATTGTACACTTTAATAAGCTTATAATCAGTTTTAATGCATTGCCGTCGCAGAACAGGTACTACTGGATGTACACGGGGAGATATTACCAGGCTGGATCTTTTAATGGACATCTACAAGGGGACTGTTTGTCATAAATGAGACTCGCAGCATGTTATTTTGTTCGTCTTGGATAGATTATTCATTAAATGTAACCGTCATTTGCTGATCTTACAAATCAACTATAGTAGCTTGGCCAAATATTACCGTTAGAGTCATTCGGAATTGAATTAGTTGTGTGTGCACATTAACGCTGTTATCTCATTAAAATCATGTAGCATCTTACTCATTAAATAATGTGTGTTAGTAATAACCATATACACCCAGTCTATACTCTCATTTGACTTGCTTGTAACGGTGAGTGTTTGATAAATAAAAACGTTGAAGGACAATGATAAAAATTATACGCATTAAATATGCTTCATCCCCTTTCAAGAGAGTTTGTGCGTAAGTGTATGAAAATTGGATAGTTATTAAAATATGCAAGATTGTAATCATGTATAATAATGATAATTAATCATGCGATACATATTACCCTTCATGTGAGTTTGTATGTGTGTGGTGTATGATAGTAATTACTGTGTTTCTAATTGTAATGTTTCATAGCAAATGCTTTCACTCTGTCCATTTTCAAATGATTTATATTTATGCATGTGAACGTTAGATAGTAATGATGGTTCTTGTTTGTTCATTACTAGGTGTGAGCGACCTTTATATATCAACAGTCCTACCCATTGTTTTACTTGTATTTTTGTGACTGTAAGAGCATGTGAGTATCACCCCATCCTTACATAGCCTATGAACAATTCGTCCAGTCTGCAACAATAAATATTCGCCAGTATATTATAATTGTGTTTATTTGTAAGGAGAGATCGGTAGTAAATAACTCTTAAATTATAATAATGCGTGATATTATCTATATGCTCGTTTTTCCTTTTTAAATGAGTTTACATGCATGTTCGTGGATGCTGGAGAGTACGTGTGTGTCGGTTTCTCCTTGAGGAAATGAGAGTACACCCTCTGCTTGCTCCATTCCATGATCCTTTTTGTTAGGCAAGAGTGGGTGATGGATTGTAGGTAAGTGTAGTAATGATCATAAGTTGATTCACCTTTCCACGTCCGGTTTGCTTTAATGTATGGGTGTTGGATTCTCAGTGTGGTTGACGCATGGACATTAGATGCTAGTCCTCTTCACTCTAAACCTTGCATCAAATGCATGCAACATGTATAAAAATGTACACCTTTGTCTATGCACAGAGGCACATTTCAAGGCCTACGAGGTATCTAACAATTTGATCGAACTATTAGTTTGGGACTGAATTCGCCGGCAAAGGGACAAATTCTGATGGAAAAAAGCAAATATGAATTTGAGTAGTTACATGAACATTTACTAGCAGATGCATTAAACAAACAATGATATGGATAATGAATGAAAATACAATTTATGACACTCTTAATGAAAATGAAATGAAAACAAAATGTGGCTCGAATTTGTTCTCAGTAAAACAACACCAACACAATTAAACATACCTGGAAAAGTTGTGTGCACACTCTAGCAAAGAACTGGATTATAATATATCTGGCATTGAAGTGATACAAATATTTTTTTCACATTTTAACTGTCAAAAAATAGTTAAAATGGTTGTCATTTGTTTTTCTTTACATTTCGGGTGGCGTCAAGGCCTTGCTGAGTGGCTTGCTGGGGTTGAATTTGGAATTTACCTAAATTGCACTTTGGACTTCTTATAGGCGTTCACTGCTCTGATGACGTGGGTGAGAAGATGATTTCCCCATACGAACATAGATACTACACACACAAGTCTGTTCTTTATACTCTACTGGTAATGCTACCAAAGTAGCTGTCTGCTATTGGTGCCCATAATGAACTGAACAGTCAATAAATGACATTGATTAACATATAGATGATGACGGTTGTTTGAGTTACGTATACAGAGATGAATACGGCAGTTTCTGAGTAACGTATCGCCTCTCTTGCTGAAAACATATATACAACACCACGGTAATTGATAACCTGGCAGCAATGTCTGTAGTTGTACAATCTTGGAGTTAATGATGTCCTGTACGTGTATACATTCGCACTAGGAATATCAGCCAGGCTTGGTGAACGGTTTATTTTTAGCAACACAACACACTATTACGTTGTCGTTGATACATATGTCGAGATCTGGCCTTGATCTCTCGCTGCTCCCCAACAATGGCTTAATGCAGCACAAACACTGAATTCGTTGTTCTTTACAATTGTTGCAGTCCCGTTGACATCCAAACAAATGCCATCATCTGAAGAAAAGCCCATCTACCCTTTACGATAGACTACACCGTTCGCAGTTCTCCAAAGATGTGTCTACCGCAAACTAGATTGGTGTTCCTCCTCCAAGTAGACTCGAGATTTTTTGTGGCTCACGTGCTTTCGTTATATCCTTGCTTGTTGCTCACTTCTGCAAAGCTATACCTATACGTAACACTAAGGCAGTGCAAGGAAAAAATATTTTAAAAATTAACATTAGTTCCTGTCCCCTGTGAAAAAATACCATTCAATATTACCTACAAAATAAAAATAAATTTGAAATTCTTTGGATCTACTGTTAAAACATTGTAACATTTAATTAATTCATTAGTTTGTTGAGTTTCGTATCACCTTTTATAATTAGTGCAAAATGGCTTTTACATTTTTCAAATTTAATTTTACAATTTTCTTATTTTTGTAAACCTTTTATACTTATCCAATTTGCTTTCACTGCCTATTAAAATTGGTACAATTTCTGTAATGTACAACAAATTGTTTTCTGCTATTTGTTTTACTTGTGGAAGTATTCCTTAAAATTCTTAATTGCTTTTTGGGATTAATTCGAATCTCTGCTACATTTCGTATTGCTTTTGGAATTTAGTGTTACTTTGTCTCAGCAATATTGTTTACCTTTTATCAGACTATTTTATTGTGCTAAATTCCGTATGAGTTTCTGAATTTAGTATTACTTTTTGTCTGTGGAATATTGCAAAATTGTGCAGACCTTTCACTTCCGTGACAGTATCAACACTGTAGTATGCATCTTTGTTTAGTCCATATATTTTGAAATAATAATTTGGATTTTCCAACTATTCGCTACGTTTCGGACATTTAGTGTTATACTTTTCTTTCCATATTTTAATTTAATATCTATTTTCTAATCTGCGCCAAATTAAGTACCGGTCTCGGAATCTACGCATTACTGGTTCTGCTGTTATCAGTTGAATGTGTTGATTGCAACAATTTATAACGTCTTTACAATATTTGCAAATTTACTGACACCGACAACATAATCTGAGGCATAGGTAACACTTTCTATAAATCTCGGATATTGTTAATACTATAGGTGTTCAAATATTATATAGAAAGGAATGAAACTGGACGTTTAATCAAAAATCAACATATAATTTATTTCTCTAGAACGCAAAGTGAAAAATCAAAGGATACTATTTAACAGTATTATGAATTGCATACCAATTAATCCTCAATGTCCTATCAAAATGCCTGGGAATATATACAGTTCCGGATAACTTGCAATATTATTGAATGTCCTGATATATCAGTAACGCAATATACTGTTCTGGAATCGAACAGAAAAAACCAGTTTAAATGTTAGCAATGCTAGACCTTGAAATCAAATTCTACTAAAGATCTTGTTTGAGAATTAGAATTATGTACAAAGTCAGGTGGGCAAAAAACATCCATTTACAACTTAAAAGCATGACAAAAGTCAGATACATAATATAAATTAAATATGCCTAACATATAAATCCATGTAGCCACTGAACAGGAATCTCTGCAGGCGCCATAATATTTTTTCTTTTGTGGTAGTAAGCGATTGTCTAAAATTAGACGTTAATACTTATTACATTACACACTTACTTTACATATTATCCTTGCGTATCTCTAGGTGCGGGTACATGTCAGTAGGTGCGATTGCTGCTCAGTAAAACTGTATAGGTTAGTAGCCGTGGGTGTCTGTTAGTAGGTGTAAACTCCGGTTAGAAGGTGTGGGTGCAAGTCAGAATGTGTGATACTGTTCGGTAATTCTGTGAGTCGGTCGGTAAGGATAGGTGTTGATCAATAATAGTAATGTTAAAGTCTTGTCAAGGCTGTACATGCACATCATATTAATCATATTAATGCTTTTAACATCACATTTCGGGACGAGGCCATTCAGAGCTGTAATGTTAAACACCTCTTCAAGCTACAAGGTCCAGTAATATTATGGACAGCTTTAATATTGTGTTTCCTGCTAGAGGCAACATGGTCATCTTTGACACTATATAGTCCCCCATTACCACTGACCATTACAATTTTCATATATATATATATATATATATATATATATATATATATATATATATATATATATATATATATATATATATATATACACTTCACTAATGTCAATTAAAAATATCACAAGATGAGATTTTGTATGTCAAATTTAGATCAAATATTATAACATGAAGTTACTTGCTCTTAGTAAGCATGTGTTGCTTATAAATGGTAGCTTTCGTGTTCATTACTCTAGATAACGTCATGACGTTGACAGCGAAATAAATTAATAAAAGTGCTTCTCCATACGACATCCATCCCTCCTGTAAAAGTACTTAGTTTGCTATCTTAATGTAAAGGTCTTGCAACAATTATTTATTTTAGTTACAAAAACATCCATCCTATAAACTTAAAAATAAACTTACCTCCAGCGTCTATGACGACGTACTTCGCCCCAGGATGTAATGAACAATCTTCTCCACAATCTGGGTTTGTTGAATTTAATGTGTTACAGCACACTAAAGCCGCCTCTGGTTCCAGAATGAGAGTAAGCTGCACACTGGGGATGCCAGCCTATACAACGGAGAGCTAGACATTTAATGCCATGTTTGTCATGGAAAGATAAGCTATAAAAATCATCAGTTCTTATAAAAATGAAGGATAGGAGAAGTCTACAATAAATTCAGATTTTCAAAAACAAGTAAACTAAAAACTTGATTTACATTTAAGTCGAAAATAGACTAGACGAAGCATTTGTTTGCAGTTAACAAAGTAATCCGAGTTTTTCATTCTTGTACCTATTTTGCTTTTAAATGCCAAACAATCTAATCTCATCAGAATTATTTTTCTTCGACATGTTTGCTTTATTAATGTGGCTAGACAGATATTTTATTTAACAAGAGGGGTAATTAAGCACTCAGGCTTTAAAAAGAAAATGTGTTAAACATTTTGGTTCATGGCTGAGAATTGATTCCAATTGTCTTGTGCTACCTTAATATTGTACAGATGTTCATAACTGGTATCTTCACCTCTGTGCTGTCATTTTGGTTAGTTGTCATGAATTAATTTTAATTCGACAGGCTTTTATATGCTCTGGCATTTCACTTCTAAGCTTATCAGATTAGATACAACTGTCGTCCT
This sequence comes from Megalonaias nervosa, assembly GCA_016617855.1. Classification (NCBI taxonomy): domain Eukaryota; kingdom Metazoa; phylum Mollusca; class Bivalvia; order Unionida; family Unionidae; genus Megalonaias; species Megalonaias nervosa. The sequence goes on along the minus strand of JAECUM010018552.1, from coordinate 31,463 downwards.
TGAACTAGCATCACTTCATTTAAAAAATGTATTTTACCTTAACTGCAGCTTCTCTTATGAACTGTTTGCCAGATTCATCCCAAATGGCGGGAACTGTAAGAACCCAACGAATCAGACTATTATCCAGCTCATTCATTAAATACTTGCTCGACTTCTCCAGAAGATCATTCTTTAAATATTCGATAGTCAACGCAAACACTCTCAAGGCAGGTAGAACTTTACCATTTTCGCTCTCCAAGGTCATATCACATCTGATTTTCTGAATGTATCAAACAAAGTATGTTATACACTTGATACCTTTACATATTCGTTTACAATGCACATCTTTAAATTTACTGTCTCCCAATTAAATGTTAGAGGCATCAATTGGACTCGAACATTTGTGATTAAAATGATAACGAAGATCGCATCAAATATCATACGATACCTACACAAATAAACCTTGTGCTCTATTTCGCTCTCGATTTCGATGTTCTTGAAAGGCAGGATTTCCTCAAATTTGAGTAAACTCGTAAGAGAAAATACTTACCTTTTATGAGAAAAGTATTGAAGGTCATATTAGGGATAAATATTATTTATCTTTTCAAGCAAAATATGAAAATAAAATAATAATTAGGTGAATAAATTCCTATTACAAGCATACGATACAGTTAAAGTACACACTGAACACATACATTATTACCGATAATGTGTTGTTGATTGTATTGTAGTCAAACCTTTGCAATACATACTGACCGAATTTTAGCATTTCAAGAAAGTGCGTCAGCTGGTAAAATGCCCATTTCTAAACTCTTCCAATGAACATCTTCTATCCAAGCGAATGAAAATAATAACACATATAAGACACTATGAATGTTGCTTTTTGTGTGCGTAATGATATATAACATGTCACGAAACCTCGGGATTATTCAAAAGGCGAAACAAGCACAAAACCCACAACATTAATTGGACTCCATGTACCATTATAGTATGGCAAACATAACAACATTACAATCCTGAATGAATAACCTCGAATATGCTTTATCACTCAAACATGACCTTAAAATTATTTCACTCTGAATAGTTACACAGTTTTACGGCGTATGTGCTCTATGTTTACATACCTGCATTCATTTAAGACAGTCGTGAAGGTTTAAATTCAGTGGTTATTAATAACGGATCATTTAATTTCCCCTATGAATTGCTGCAAAATAAATTGTGGTGTTTCTCGTTCTGTAATATGTTTCGGTCTAATCAATACATATTTCATCAGCGTTGTTGTTTTTCGTATGCATCTGCGACTAGCTATTGTTAGGAAAGAAAAGAAATATGAAGACGAGATTCTGTTGGTTTTAATGGCACTTTGAAAACAATATTGTGCATATGGTGCTCAGTCAATGGCAGCTATGTCCCTTTACGAGTAATAAACCGAGGCACCCGACGCAGGATGGCCTGGACAGGTATCCACTCCTCGACCTATTAATTACGATTCCTATGCTCTACCAACGGGAACTTCAGCCGCTCACAACCACAAGAAAGATAACATCAACAGCAATAAGAAGAAAAAGCCGAATAATGCGGAGTAATGCAGTACAAGAAGAGGAAGCTGTTGACAACTGATGCTAATTTTTAGTCCAAAATGGCTAGCATGGTAAAGACTTTAAAAAATGCTACTAACAGCTGCCTCGCTTGGCTCTCAGCATTAAGAGGTTAGTGTTAGGACTGGTCGGCCTCGTGTAAGGATAATGTGACTGCGTGAGACATCATGCCACATGTCTGCGGCATGATGCCCAGTGCTAGACATCTCTATAAGCTGTCACAGTGCAGACATATTAGCGATATGACTGAAAAATTGTTAAAGCTACGTTAAAAATCTAAATCACACACACACACACACACACACACACACACACACACACACGCACACACACACACACAGATATATATATATATATATATATATATATATATATATATATATATATATATATATATATATATATATATATATATATATATATATTTCGAATAACGACCCTTTATGATGCATTTGGTAATTTACATCAAATAAAGGCAACATATCTCAAACGAAATTACAATATTTGAAGTATCGCTTCTCGCACACTTTGATATCTTGTGTTTTGATTTTCTTGAATCTCAGACGTTTGCCTTACAGATGATGATACTGCTATTAATACTGTCGCTGACGATGATGTTGATGATGAAAGCCAATTGATTCCGCCTGTGTTTTCTGCAATAAATCTAAATCATATTTTCATAACCATTTCGTATTGGAAACTCTTGATGACCCCTAAGTTTGTTCATTTTACCCTAAGAGAAACAAAACCACAAAGCTTGGATATAAAGAGTCCATCGTCCCAACAATCGTGAATCATCCTTGACACCTAGAGCAATTGTTAATACCATAAAATATAAACACCCAGAAATCCTGCAAATGCTTTGTCATTTAAATGGAAATTTGGCCTAGATATCAGAGTTATATTCAACATCCCAGAATGTCTACTCTGGTATTTTTCCTTCTTTTCGCTTTCCTATTTTCTCTGTCACCTCTCTTGCTTCCATCAAAACTGTTGATTTCAAGAGTTTACCTACACCGTGTTTGGGTGAAATGCGAAGCTCAACATCATATGCGGCCTGTAAATGTCTAAAGTAAGCAAGTATTTCTTCTGGGATGCTCATGTATCTAACTCTTGACACAAGGTCTCAGGATTACTATTATGATCTCTCTACAATAGCATATAACGTTTACAGTCTTGAACCTATTATTGTCGAACTATAAACAAGCAAACACTAGCTAATTATACTGACCGGGTCGTGTAAGAGCATCATGAACGATTTGAAGTAGTACCATGTATTTAATTCGTCTGCTTCATCTGCGGCCAACTGTGCATACTTGTCCTCCGCCTCATATCCAAACTTGTCCAAAGTTTTCCCATCATCCCTGACAAGTATAGATGTCCGAGCTTTGAAGACGATGTTGTTGCCGTCATTCCAATTTCGGGTAATGATCCTCTTTGGGTCCTTCTTGTAGTCGTTCTTGAAGGAACAGGCCCAGTTCGAATAGGTTGTGCCCAAATTAATGGCGGCAACCAGAACATAGTCGTCATTTTTCTGTTATAATAATAATAATAATAATAATAATAATAATAATAATAATAATAATATTAATAATAATCAAGGCTCTTCTGAAGACTAATATAAATCTTAGAATTTTGCATTAGAACACTCGTGTTTGTGGAATTTGCCTGTCCATCGACAATGCAAGATAAGTGATTATTTTTGTCACCATCCAGGACGATAAAGTGAGGGTCGGTGTCTCAATGTAGCTTTTTAAATACAGATACATACAACGTTTGAACAACAAGACACCTGTTGAACCTGTCCGCCATTAAAGGGAAAATCTATGCTCTATGTTAAATGTTTCAATCTTTATTGTTTGGAAAAAATAACTTGCTAAATGCAGAAATATTACATTAGTAATATTTTGCGGAAAAATCACACCAAATAGATATAATTTAATTAAAATGTTTGCTAGTAATTTTCGAGTGTTTCCGTTGGTTTGATATTGCCATATTCCACAGGTAATATGCTTAAATGATATGAAATCATCAGGCAATCTCAAAACGTTTCACAATTCACAAGGTTGTTTTCTGTTAGCCATATACCTAAATACACTACGACTAAAATTGTCGTTCAAGGTAGATATTTCTTTATATAAAATAAAAATTTAACCTCACTCTAAACTCGAGTTATGTTCGTTTTTATATCAACTGTGCCCCTTGCTCGAAGAGGAACTGTGCCCCTTGCTCCAAGAGGATATACGTTTGGGGCGATTACTTCTCTCAAATCAAGTAAGTATATGATACTGTGATCTCTACAAGTATCACTTGAAAACATGTCATACTTCCTCTGGTCCTAGCATTAAGAGAATTGGTTGTTATTATGAAATTAGCATCCGACTGTTTGACAAATAAACAAAGAACTAATTATGTTCGACAGTGAAGTAATGTAATCATGAGTTTAACTATGTAGTACATATTGCCATGTCATATACAAATTGCGACGAACCAAAAGTATTTATGGCGGCGGATACTAACAGTGATTATACGGTTCTTTCAGTCGATTCACTTCTTTGAATTACAATCAATATTCTATTCTGGTATTGTTATTGCTTTAAACTGGTCGGCGTCACACTATAAGTAATAAATGAAATGCAATATGCATTTTTAATAAACAACTGTAAGCGTTCAACGGACAGTTGTTGAGGTAATGACAAAATTCCATTTCCATGTACATGTTCCCTCCTTCAGCTTTGCCTCAGAATCCTTGAATAGAACTAAACGCCGAATAAACTAAGTAGATTTCTACTTATTAAAAATCATACTTTATGGTCTATAATTCCTGTAATATGGACTATTTATATTTTGGGTAGTTGGATTGTGATAAGCCATGTTTAATTAATTTCCTGTTGTGAAGATGACAGCTAACTAAAACACACACGACCGTACACTATATCAGTCACAAACGTCTGTTTAATAGCAGTTTCACTAGGTTTGTGGCGTACAAAGTTGGGCCTTTAATTTAAAACAGATAACTTCATATATCAAGGGTTAGATACTTGTAAATAATATTTGGCATGGCCAACTCTGGACTGTTCAATAATGAATGCGACCTCAGAGGTGATAGATAATTGTGTATCTAACACCTCTATGAGTCTTTGGGTTGCAATTAGTGAATTATATCTTTACCTGCAATAGCCATTCAATATTGGGTTTGACAATGAACTGTGGATTTAAATCAGTTTGACTCTGCTTTTATTTATTTTTTGGCAATGAAATATTTATAATTATGCCTGGTATATATTGGTGATGATGGTCCTGATTGCGTAAATGAACATTGTGAACGTGAATAAAGGGCACATAGATTATGAGGTCTACACCTGAGCACTGATGGCAAAGTTATAGTGAAATGACAGTGAAATACATATGCTACAATACTGATAATGTCTTGATGCGTACATCTGTTGTGACTATAATTTGTTAATAGTAATTGTGGAATAAACATATTTGGCACATTGCTAGACACAGTAAGTTGTCTTCATCATTTGGAGCCATTTGAATTGATTCTTTCCGATCATATGTATATTAATAGTATCATTTTTCTAATTAAGTTCAGCGATAAGGAAAGAGCAGCACGGTGCGCCGCTTCAGTGTGTTTATTTGTGTTTAATTGGGCGGAGAACGAATCCTGCTGGAAAAGATTTATTTCCTTGTCGCGGTTTCGTGTTTTATACCTGGATGTATGGTAACCATGAACAGTTTAGAAGGAAATAAGTCCAGCAGGTTCCGTCCTTTTGTGAATCGGACGGTAAAATATCATTATATATATATATATATATATATATATATACATATATATATATATATATATATATATATATATATATACATATATATATGGAAATGCAATAGCAGGTTATGGATCATTGGAAAAATACTGGGGTATTGTGTACATTGTGCATATAACATGTATATAATTTGCTACGGCAAGTATACGTCGCTCATTCGCAGGTAGCAATGCTTAATGGGACATAATTGTGGAAACATAATGCAATGATTTGTGCATAAAAAGGAGGGTGTCATAACTGCGTAGTACTGAGCTGAGCTGAGGATGCTTCTTTTATGGTCTGGACTATCAAGGCTTGGCGAAATTTATTCTAATGGTTGGATTATTAAAGCTCAATTCAGAGCTTTCACGGCTTAACCAAACCTTGGCTAAGTCTGGGCCCCGAAAGCTATTCCAATTTTAAATTAACCTTATAACAATTGAGTTTGCGTAAAGTTTAACCTACGGTTTTTGACTATCACGTTTGAAGCACATATTGCTAACATCTTGACATGTGAAAATTTCACCAAATGTTGGCAATGGTTCCGAACCATACATTTGCAAAGGATATACAACTTTATACAAACCGAACATAACCCCCAAAAATTAGACTTCTGATTTGATAACATGGAAGAACTAAATCCAAATCGCAAGATATTTCAGGCAATGATCACTATTTTTCAACTTTGTCTCTCTTGTTATGCAGTTGTAATCTGCGAATTCTGATAGAACAATGGTACTCTTAAAGTATGCAAATACATGCAATACCGACTTGTTTTCATTAGGAGCATAATACCTGCTTTTGTAACACAGATTTTGGGTCCATTTACATCAAGCAAATAGTTTTATTCACAGGTACATCAGGAAAGATTTTTTCACTTGCAACACTTTACTACGTTTTGATTATTCCTTTTGTTATGCTTGAGTTATTCCTGGTTACGAAGGTGTTCATTCACTCAGTTAAATGCAAGTCTTTTGAGCTCTTAGAGTCAAGACACGGGTCACAATCACATCTACAATAGTATGATGAAAATGAAATACAAATTTCGTAAATGCAGTTTCAATATTAAGTGATACTATCGAATAAGAGTGTAAGAAGATTACCCATATTGGATGTGGATTACTAGCATAATCATCGGATCCCTTCTCTATGTCATCTTTGTCATCTAGAAGAAGATTCGCTGTCTTGCGCTCCAAATCCACCTAAAGAAAATCAAAATACTATTACATTAATTGGTCGTATATCTACCCAAATTATTCAAACGATGCTTTCTCCGGTGGAGCCTTGGGCGGCTGAGTGGTTTAAAGTGCTCGCCTTTACCTATCACTGCTATTTCACCTCTATCCAAGTGGGTTCTAGTTGCGGGCTCGGACAATGTGGGTCTGTGAGAAAGCTGATAGTAGCTTCCCTTTGGTCAATTGTTCCAACCGGATTTTCCCGGGTTCTTCCTCCACCGGCTGTATTGGCCTCTATGTATAGAGTAACTTGCTGTGACAAATGGCGTTAAATCCCAAACAACAATAACACCAACATTTTCCAGTCGATATGTATACTGATTATAACAGTTAACAGTTTGAAAATTATTTGGTCTTTATGTGTTAAGAGTATAGATGTTTGATGAATATATTTTCAGCATGTTTACTTTTCTTTTTATATATCTCGTGCGCGTTCTTCTTTGGGTGATGTAATTGTAGGTATAAAACCACGTATCTTTAGGAGATCCGTTATAATTATGTCAAGTTATATTTTAGATCATTTGTCAGAATGAAACTGAATTTAAAGCTAAACAATTAAATAATAGGTTTAAAAATTATTTGTGAAATTTATTTCTGAACTGTGAAATAGGTTAGAATTACTTATCGGCACTGATTTAACTCCATCTCTGCATCATATAATCGAAACCAAAAATAGATGTCATTGTTGCACCGTTTTTCGATAGGGGCTCCCCGTCAGTACTGTCATTACATCGTCACTTTTGTACTCTGCTTTGCTGTATATTATCAATGAAACTTGTATGCTGTTATAATTTGCATGCCTGGCCTATCATTTAAAGCATTTGCCCTGCAAATGAACTTCAAATGTATTGCTATTTAGCCCTTGGTTAACCAGACTTCGATTATGAATCATTCATATTCTGAAGATCAGCCATTCTTCACTTAATTTGCATATTGGTGTAAACGGTGCTTGCTCGTACACACGGCGTTACTTTGTGCATCATTGCACGTCCATGCACATAACTTTCAAACTTGACTCATGCAAAACAATGCATTAGGCATACGCACAATTACTATCAACGAAACTGCCATAATTGTATCGCGGTGTTTAAACCACGCCCGCTGATGCAGATGACCTCTGATCTCCATTGGCAGCAAGGGATTAGCACATGTGAACAGGATGTAAGTGCAGTTTCTAGTTAATATGTATTTAAATAGTAGATACAGGTGTATTGACCCTATTATAAATATCTTATTTGGAAACTGAATATGCAAATTATCTACGTCTGCTAAATCTATAGATGTTAAGTTACATGCATACTTCTGGTTATGTATTTTCTATTGTTAGTATGTGCTTTATTTTCTCAAACTTTTTTTTACTGAAAACTGCTTACATTTGATAAGACTTCACTCTCTATCTCGATGATTACAACAACAACTATTTTACTTCCAATTGTAGTTACTTTCCACAATCGACAAGACTCTGTAGAGATGAAATGAGCAAGCGACGTTTGCTTAAAACAAAGCAACTTCATAACTTTAAAAAGGTGTCTATACATCAGTACCAAAGAAGGCATCAATCACAGAACAACTAAAATGAGTACAGTTGACCTCGGCGTGGCAAAACGAACAAGGAAATCTCTATAGCAACTATCCATACAAGGAAGCAAATCATACTGTATTTATGTTTGAACATATTATCACAAGGGTATTCTGTTCCTTATACGCAGTGTGATTAATATGCCAAAGTAGAACGTGCATGTTTCAATGAGGTTTTTTTCTGTTATTTTGTTGTATGAAATGGTTAACATAAGCTCTTATAGTATTTTGTAACAATGTTATTAATGCAAACCAATCTTACATGAATGAACACACTTGTCATATGCTAAAACTCTTTCACGTTAAGAATTGCCAACATACATTCTTAAAAGCTAAGACTCGTACAATATTAACACTTGAAAAATTACACACATACAGTACTAAGACATGCAACATGAAATAAAACATTGACTAATTACATAACGTGCAGATAAACATAATAATATGGTATGGACAATTAAACATACGTGGCATTAGACACTGCAAGTACATTATCTTGGACGAGATAAATTAAACACATAACATAAAACACATTTCAGTATTCATATAAGTGCAGATATTTAATATTTACCTGATACAAAAGCTTCTATGGCATACCCTATTTATGTAAAGGAGGACATAACTTATAATTAAGTGGAACAGGTGTAACGTAAGATTTCACCATTAACTTCGGGCACTTATTAGTACGTTATTTCATGGATATATGCAACAGTCTCGCTCCCTCCATATATCAAAGAGAGTGCAGTTTGCTTAATATGTATACCATTATTAAAATAACTTGGAGATGTCTTATTTATTTTAAAACTCTGGAGTCCAGTGGAACGTAGCCTTCTTATTGTTACTGATAGATATTCTGAAGCATTTATTAACATATTGTCTTTTTCCCTTTCAAGGTATTCCACTTCATCGCTTTCAATGAAATCAATTATAGTTTTAGTTGGTTTGCAATTTACGTATCTATTCCGTACATCTAAATTTGAAACTGACCTCCAGTATATTTTCATGTTATTTGCATGCATTCCTTATCCGTTAGATACATAGGATTGCCCTCAATATACTAGTTAAACTTTAAACTCAAGGTCTTTAGCCAAGGATTTTGTGGATTATACACCACTGAAGGTTGAATTTTGTTAAGCTATGGCCTTTGTGAATGTTGACATATAAATGTTTCCAAGCACACATACTTTCATTGATTGCCTTTTGTTGTGCTCTCTGCGTTTGCTGTGTATGATACAAGTCACTGATGTCTTAATGCCGGTGGCAAACCTATATAATCTGTGTCAAATAGATATAGGGTTAGAACCAAACAAAACAGCACTGTTCTTGACAGCAAGACCAGCCTCATTTAGCACAGCAAAATTTTAGATTTTAAAAAACTCATCAGTTAGGTCTATTGTGTCAACATCTATCCTAGAACGTCTTGAAAAAAATTCCGAGATATTCAAAACCATTTTATTCGGCTCGTCTTTACTAACGAGTTCTTTTAGTCGCTGAGGCATAAATATTGTGACCTTCGTATATATTTCTCTTAATGTTGAAATTATAAGATGATACAAATACTCATCTAAATGGAACTATATGGAAATTTTCATATCCTTTGTCGACTGCCGTTTCACGCCAGTTACCATCATTTGGTTGGTATTTGCTTTAAATGTTCCGTCACAAACTACGCAGTGGATAGTTATGTCAAAGCTGCCATCAGGATCAAAATTCATGTAATGCACATCGGTTTTAACAAAGCCAATGTAATCCATATAGTGTATGGTATAATTTATGTCATAATGTTGCATGATAAATGCTTTATAAAATCAGTGTGCAAAGTGTAAGAAACACAACTTTCGTTGCCGGCCGAAGATTATTCAAGATTAAATTCTTTCAAAATTATCTAATTTGAAAATAAACAAATAAAAAAAAAATTAAAAAAAAAAAACTTGTAACGAAATATTTGTTTGGCTTTCCTTACAAATTAAGTCATTTCAAATTTTTCATGACAAAGGATACACTTGGCACGAAGATGAAGGCAAACACTAAACACTTTACTAAATCGAAGACAAACGTGCATTGGTTTGCAAACAGTTCATAGTATAAGCATGCACTTCTAAAATTTTATACACGCTACGTATATGCATGCTCAAAATAAATCTCACGTATAAGCATAGAAACTATGTGTATTCTTTAAACGTACAATCCTCATATATACGCATTCCTTTTGATAATGATAATAAGTTGAGAAGCAGCAGGCAGGGTGAACCCTACAAATTGGTTTCGAACAAGTTTTTCGTAAAATAAAGGTTCCTACAGGGGCTGAAAAATAATGTCAATAACGCTAAACCGAACCTCCTAACTTTTATTATTACCAAAACGGATAACGTTAGTTCATTTTTGTCATTTTATTTTTGACTTTTTGTTTTTATTTTTATAATGCGCTTAGTTTACTCGCGGGTCAATTAATTTTTGTCGGCCGCCCTGCCTGCTGCTGTAAATTAAACAGCCAGTATAAATATTATTAATAATGGTCGTTATTGGCGAACCTCACTCTGCTAGATTAGCAAGAGAGCGATTAGAGGCAATTAGAAAATATTTACCTGTCCGTGATGCTGTCAAGCAACAATTACAATCACGTCAGGAATCTCAAGTCGAATTTGAAGAGGATACAAAACAATTATTTAAACCGATTGTCGAACCAACAAAGAAAATTGTTACAGCAACTGGGGCAACACAACGAGCTCTTGAAACATTACCTGCTGATATTGCTGGTCGTATTCAAGCTGCTCAACCTGGGGCTCAACCACAACCACAACCACAACCACGACAACCAAAAATCAGAACTAAGATAATAGATAAATTTACACCTGAAGGTATTGCTGCTATCAGGGACAAAGACCAATTACTTGATATTGCCGCGTATGGATATTATGAAAGACAAAAATATGTAAAACCAGAATATGTTAAATCTCTGAACTCTGCCAATTGGATTAAGGATGTATATCGCATATATACTGGTATTCCAGAAATTAGATTTAATGAAGATATTAAAGATTTTAATGAATTTGATGAGGCTGTACATAACTATATAAAAGAAAAAGTTAAACAATTGCCACAATCTCCAAAACCACGAAAACAACCACGATTTAAATTACCACAATCACCATTGCTACCACCACTACCACAACAAGTATCACCACCACCACAACAACAATTGCCACAAATATTACCACCACTATCACAGCAATTGATACAATCTCCAAAACAACAAAAACCAAGCAAAAAGGAAGAGGAGGAAGAAGAATATTGGCCGTTAGACACCTCTTCTGGCAACATAAGTGGAAGTGGATTTACTACTCATGGAAGTGGTCTTATTACCTGTCCTAATAATGTTCTTGCTGATGTTGATCGACTAGAAATCCTCATCGGAGGAAGACGAGCTGGTAATAATTCTCCAGAAATAATTAATGAAGCAGCCGATATTTGTAGACGGTTATATTCCGGTGGTATCATGGACGTTGATGTTTATCAGTCTCTTATTAATGAAATTGCCGATGACTACTACAGTGACTGAGTACGTAATTAAATACAATTACTATAATAAAATGATCGTACATAGTACGCAACGTGGACCAACCATGGTCAGGGTAATAAATTCACGATTACCAGTATACAAAACAACCTACGGAGATGGACTAGGTGATGTTGTTCAGGGTCTATTTAAAAGGATAGCCCCAAAAGCAATACCATTTGCAAAGCAACTGGGAATGAAAGCTATTGATGTTGTTCGTGAAAAAGGTATTGGTGCTATGGGTAATCTCGCTGTTAAAGAATTTTCAGCGATCAAAGATAGACTAGCACGATTAATACGACGAAAACCTCAACCACCACTAAAATTACCTAGTACTGAAGTAATGCCTCCAAATGTCAGTAAAATAATAAATCAAGTTGCTTATCAAAAAATAACAGAGTTGGCTGATGTACCAATGTCAGAAAAAGAACAAAATATAACCGCTAGTCTGATAGCAGGAAGTGGTCTTCGTTTTAGACGATAATAAATATAATAAAGATGTTTAAGCGTATATCTGATCCAGCATTTGACATGGACGCACCAGTTCTCAAAGATGAGTCTGTGCCTGATTATCAATATTATTCTTATGACGCTCGAATTCCAGATCAGCGTGGACGAATTGAGCTTCAAGTTCAAGATACAAGTAGGTATTTCTTACCAGCTGAGGCTTTTATTGAAGTAGAAGGTGAAATTTTAAATAACGCTGCTCCTGCAGCACCAGTAGCATATGGAGACGAAGTTAGTGTCGGTTTTGTTAATAATGGTATTATGGCGTTATTTGATAGCGCAACGTACATGATTGACGGTAAAAATATTGAATCAATTCAGAAGGACGTTGATGTTGCTACAACGATATTAGGTCTTGCAAGATACAGCGACGATTATTCAAGATCAGCTGGTCCATCTATGATGTTTGTAAAAGATACAACTGATTCTCCAGAGTATCGACAATATGAAATAGGACGACCAAGAAATTTTGCTAGAAACGCCGATGCGGACGTACAAAATATAATTATTAATGTAGATCCAGATTTTAACTTAGGATTTAGATCACGTCGAGCAATGTTGCGTGGTGGAAGAAGAGCATTTTCATGTGCCATTCCACTATCACATATCTTTGGATTCTGTAGAAATGTCAGAAAAGTCATTTTTGGAGCCAAACATACGGTTGTACTCGTACGAAAAGCAACTGACAATGATGCAATATGGAGATTTATTGGTGATGCTGGTAGAGTAATTCTGACAAAACTTTCATTATGGATGCCGGTGATGACTCCAACAGTACCTGAAGAAGATCGGTTACTTGCTTTTATGAGTCAAGGTGGTAAATCAGCATTATCGTGGTTAACAATGACCACAGATGTTATCTAGAGTAATATTAATGGTTTATTTACATGGCAAATAGCTTCTCAGCAAGGTGTTTCTGCGCCACGACATATATTTATTGCATTTCAAGATGCTGCACGGGTGGATAATCAACTACGTAGTATTATGATATTTGATAATCTTGGTGTTTCTGAAGTTTCTTTAAGAATAAATGGACATCAAGAACCATCCGAGGATATTTTATTGAATTTCGATCAAAATCATGTAGCACGTGCATATCATCGATTGATGACGTTCATGGGCCGTGATCAAAATATTGATACTGGTTTACAAATATCACAGTTAGATTTTACAACCCTATATCCAATTTATTACTTTTCGCTCGAACATTTAGATTTAACCAGACAGTCAGTAGTCGATATACATTTTCGAGCTCGTGTGACAATAGGAACTATTGCCAATTACAGAGCAATTGCTGTCATACTCAGCGATAAATCAATGTTACTTGAAGGTGTTGGTGGACGAATGAGAGTCGTTGATGCTCCAGTAGAAAACATGTAATTAGATCGTTTATGAATATTATAATGTCGTATAATCACGTTAATGTTAGTCTGACTCCTGGTCAGATTAAAAGGATACAATCAGCATCAAAAAATAACTGTGGATTAAAAATATTGCTAAAGAAAGAGCAGATGAGCGGCTCAAATAAATTATCTCTTACGGAACGTCAGCTCAGGCATTTCGATGAAGCCAAAAAATCAAATAAAGGTACAAAACTTAATCTTTCTGCGGATGCCATTAAAGACATCATTAAGATGGGTGGTATATTTCCACTTCTTGCTGCTATGCCAGCATTAATAGCCGCTGCAGCCCCAGCTGTTGCAAAAGCAGCTGCATTAGGCGCCGTTGGAACCGCTGCTGGAATGGCATTAAAGAAAGCAACAGGAAAGGGAATCAAAAAAAAAAAATGGGGAAGGAGTCTAAGATTGCCAGGGACTCCACATTCATGGTACGGAAAAGGCCTAAGATTACCAGGGACAGTTTACTGATATCTCCTATGTCCAATTTTGATTTACTAGATGCTGTTAAAAAATTAAAAATAAAACATTTTAGAGGAGTTTTTATGCGTGATCAATTACCAAAACAACCAAACAATATTGAAACCGGTATTATTAATCTCGATGAAAACTCTGGTCCAGGCACACATTGGGTCGGATATGCAATTGATCCACGTGGAATTATTTATTTTGATTCATATGGACTAGCTCCACCAAAAGAATTCTTAAAGTATATTAGCGGCTATCAAAGTACTCCAATATGGTATTCAACGTTACCAACACAAACATTAACTGATCCACCAATATGTGGTCGAGAAGTACTTAACGTACTTGATGCTGTATCAAAATCAACAAAACCACCTCACAAAGTTGTACATGAATATACTACGACGTCACATTTAAACAGACATTAGTAAATATAATGGTGGACATTTATGGAAGATCTTCTCGTGGTAAAGGTCAGCAGCAAGCTGATTTATCTAAATACGCAACTCTCGATCAGCTCAGAAATGAGATTGATGATTTATTAAACATAACCAGTGTGGATCAATACGAAGTAGTTGTTTTTCAGGATAAGGAAGGACGATTAAAAACTAGTAATATACAACTACCAGATGTAGTTATACGAGTTCCTAATGCGGTTGTTAATAATATAGTTACTTTTACTGATCAGGGTAAAATACAAGATTCCGGTGCGTCAGTCAGCGATTATATTAAGAAAGCTGGTGATTCATTCAGGGGTAGCATTATTATGAATCAAAATAAAATTATAAACCTTGGAAACCCAACCGCAGATACAGACGCCGCAACAAAGAAATATGTCGACGATCAAGAATCTAAATACGTATTGGCCAACGGCGGTATAATGCGTGCATTTCTCAACATGAATAATAATGGTATTAACAATCTTAGAACACCAGAATATGATTTTGATGCTGTGACGAAGAAATATGTAGACGATAGCAACATTCCTATAACAACTTCGCTAGCTACAATCAATAATGAAATGACCACACTCAATGGTACTTTTACTAATCACGTACAAACTTTTTAAAATTTTCGTAGAAATATAAACAAAACCATTAAAGATTTTTTTGGTGATCCACCAATCGTTGACATAAAACTCTCCGACGTTAACATGAAACTCAATGATATTGTCAGTGGAATACCTAATATTGTTCAAAAAACTAATCTGATTAAAATTCTACACGGACAAATTAAAAATGTCGTGTACACAGTAGCATCAGGATCATCAACATGGACACCACAAAATAACACACTCGAACATACCGCAGAAGTAACTGGGTTATACAGGTTATCTATGTGCAGTTCGGAAATTACTGCTGCCACATCATTATCACCGAATGTATATCATAATCCTCTATTGGTGATGCTAACCAAGAACATCAAAGAAATCTTTACGTTAATATCAACGGAAATACCTCCGAGACGTTACTGGTGGTGCCTAGAATTCGTAACTGAAACTTAATTAAATGACGTTGTTAGTATAATGGATCAACCTCAGTCTCGCATCGACGTTCAACGTTACGGATGCAATCAGATATATGAGCGTCTGACTAAACTAAATAATTTTATTGATTATTATAACACGAAAATAAAAAAATACAAAAGGCGTATAGTTGTCATCGATGTAGTTATTTACTCGGTTTCTGCTGTCATTGCTGGAACAGGATTATTATTATCAACATTGACGATGACAGCACCTACTGTTATAACTATCATTGTTTCAGCATCAACGACTATTGCTGGTGTTCTCGGTATTATAGCCAAAAAGATAGATACCTGTACAAATGCTAAATTGCACGATTATATGATTAAATTGCATACAGTGGCAGAGGCATGCTCTAAACTATCTTTGTACATTTCTTCGTGTGTCAGTGATGGTGAAATATCCGATACTGAATTCGCGATGATGATGAAAACCTATGATGACGCATTTAAGGTGATCGCTAATGATTTTAATGATTTAAATAATAATGATAATAATAATGACAGACAGGGAGTTACTTCAGCAGATCGTCACTAATACGACTCCGTCAAAAACCACTATGATATCGTTAAGTTCGACCAATCCTGAGTTTAGTGTCAATTTTCCAACATCAATTCCAGCAAAAGAAATAGCATTAGCACAATTACGAGTTTATTATAGCTGGCCCAATATTAGATCAAAACCATTTGGTGGACTACAGCCAAATAATTCATTAGTATTCGCCAATAAGAATAAGCCTGATGGAACTCCTGATTGGCAAGTAGTTGCTATTCCAACGGGCAGTTATCAAATAGAGCAGATTAATGATGAGTTCCAACGCAGAATTAAATCTATTACAGGAAAAGAATCAAAAATAGCAATTACTGTCTATGAACCGACATTATCAGCGGTTATTGAAATAAATTCCCCTGATTATTCTGTAGATATTTATCAAAGTTCGATTAAATCAGTATTAGGATGGCCTGAAGATCCACCGGTTTATCAAGGACCACCAGAACCGCAACGATCTGATTTCGTCGTAGATGTTGAAAAATTTATAAAACTTCCAGAATATCGAAAAACTTATCCGTTTATAGAGACTCCGGATGCTTATCGTGGTTATGCACAGTATAATCATTTTATAGATTTCGTTCGGGGTAAAGGTACAACAAGAATAGCAACAATTAATGTTGAAGAAATTAACTCAAAATCAAGACCAATTAAATTTGAACATGGACGTGTACTTAATGATCTAAAAAATGTATTGTCCAGCATCAGCGCTTCCTACAACGATAACTTAAAAAATCAAATAATTGAAACAATACAACATTTGAATCAGGTTGCATCAGACTTAGAATATGTAAATAAGGCTATCGTTGATAGAGAAAAAACATTAAACGTACCGGTAGATAGATTTCTTAGTACTTATATAGTTAATGAAGATGATCCTATTCAGCGAGTAAGCTATAAACGTTTATTTAAAACAGTATTTCTTAAATATTATGGAATCACAGAAGAACAGCTACCAACATTTGTAATTCCGGGATTTAACTCTGAGGAGCTAAAGAAGTCAGTTAATGATCTTATTGATGAACATTTTAAAAGAATATGTGATTCATGGAAAAAATTAATACCCACACCAACTATTCTTAAATATAATAATGATCCACATGGTGGAGGTCGCCATATCTCACCTGGTATTGTTAATATAACATCTACGATCGCGGTCAATCTAGTATGTGACGTAATTGATGACAGTTATCAAGTAGATCTTTCAAAGTCTAACCAGGCCCAACAGGGGTATATACTATATACATTCAGTCCTAAAGATCCACCCGGGTGGTTAATTGTATCTGAGCCAATTAATCCAGTTTGCCTACGTGTACATAATCCATTATTATCAAGAATAAATTTCAAACTTACTGACCAGGCAGGAAACATTTTGGATCTAAGACAAGAGTCTCTTAATATTAATTTATATATACGCTCGTAGAACGTCTGATTAAATAATCAGAGGCAAAAAAATAATCTGATGAGTAAATATATGAATAATAATCAATTCCTATGATTAAAGCAATTGTATATATAATAAAGCGAGATAACTCGGCTATCTCTCTCTGCGGAGTAAATTAAACGATTATTTCCCTTACTACTACGTCGTTACCTGTACAAACCCAGTTGTATATACGTGTATAGCGTATTAGTCGGTCTGTCTGTTACCTTAACGAACTATAACTCATACGTGCAATTATTTTATAAATATTGAAAAATTGAAGTACAGTTCTACATTCTATTAGTAATATAAGTCCTGTGAGATAGCGCAAATATTTTTTATATACTTAAATTTAACTGTATTATTGATAAGAGAGCAGTGGCCGAAGTGGTAAGACGGTTGGACGTAGATCGAAGTTGTGCAGACTCTCGTGTGTTCGAGACTCCAAAAATGCTAAAGATATTTTATCTTGCATTTGGCGACTGATGCTATTTAATTGGGGAAACCCGGAGCATTTCCTCGAAATGCACAACAGACAAAATACACTCTCCTACCATACACCCTTAAGGGGTGTACCTTTTACACTCCCCTGGGTTTTGTATGAGGGGAGAGTGTACAAAATCTGTTGGACGTAGACAAGATTCCCCCGTCATCACCATTTGTATATATTTCATAACCATACAATCATATTTCATTAGGATAAGTTTATGTTTGTGCCGTCCACAATCAAATCAAAATCATAAACCATTTGTATATATTTCATAACCATACAATATATGTTTGTGCCGTCCACAATCAAATCAAAATCATAAACCATTTATATATGTTTCATAACCATACCATATATGTTTTTATCGTCCACAATCAAATCAAAATCATAAACCATTTGTATATATTTCATGACCATACAATATATGTTTGTACCGTCCACAAAAACAGTCCCCCATGGGGGACTACTACTTTTGTAAGTATTTTTTATTTTAAAGAAATATTTATATATATAATGAACCAAGAAAACATTAATGATATTATTTCTGCTATTAAAAAATTAAAACATAACGGAATAAATCTCTCCGATAATCTCGATCCTGAGAAAATATTATGCGATTATGAAATATTAAAACAACGAAAAATCGACAATAAATACACATTACCATCCAACTATAAATTCGTAAAATCAATTTATCAGTCTATGTTAGAATCCTTGGCAGTGGTAAATGAAAAGCAGGTAAAGCTATTTGCGCCTCTTGCACGTTCGATCGAAAATATCAGATCCGAACTATCTCGTGAATACGAGAAAAAGAAGATCGTGGATAATCGTGTAATGCAATTAACGAAGATTATGTTATTTGATTCTGTCAAAAATGAGAGTGACACTGACAGCAGCGACGGTGAAGGTACCGATAGCAAAATATAGAGTCGAACTATATACAATTTATTTATTAAGAGTACAGAGTTAGATATATTCAAATATAATCGGCTGATCATATTTTATTGAATATGCAGATTTGTAAATTTTATCTGCAACACGTTTTACTGAAGGCATGCAAATACCAAAATATCTGGCAGCTGCATTCATTGATTTAAAAGTTATTTCTTGGCCTGTTTCTACATTTATGGATTTAATAGATCTTCTTGCAAACTTTTTACATTTTCCAGTATTTCCACGTGCAGCATTCTGACTATATGTAATAGCTTGCAGGTTAGATAACCGATTATTTTTGGGATCTCCATCAATGTGATCAACTACAAGTCCATTTTCAACTACTCCAAAATAACACTCGTAGATGAATCTACTTGATAAGTATCTTTTTTCTCTAGCAACAGTAAATCCAAAATAACCAAATTTATCAAGCCTACCAACCGGTTTCTTTAATCTACAATGTCTGATCACACTTTCTCGGGATGCTTCATAATTTGTATATACTGGATGTGATACAAATTCGTATTTGTTACGAAATGCTTCTTCTTTTAATTTTCTTATAAAGTTTTTGTCGATCATTTCATCATAAGTCTGATTTGTCTGAGTCATTTTTATATAATAATATTATTTGTCTAAATCATTGTTTTGAAATCTGACCAGATAATCTTCTACGGTTTGTATAGGAGATTTACCTGACGATGTATTATTTTTTTTGTCATAATATCGTTTTAGTTCCCTGTATTTTTTTTCCGCCACATTTTAGACACAATTGAGTTTTTCCTCTGACTCCAACACCGCATTGCACACATGGTATTGGTCCTGTATTTCCATTTTTGATACTTTGTGCATGATTTCCGCAGTATTTCTTCACGCACGATTTATTACAAAGAGAAGTATATCCAATTTTGAGCCAAGCACATTTGTTTTTTGTTTCAAGCATTATATATATACTAAAATTTTAATTTAAATATTTGTCTTAATTATATGAACGAATTATCTGCAGTTGAACCTAAAAGAGATAGATTCGATCTTGACAGACTATCAGAATATAAATTTAGTACTTTGATGCAAGATCAAACTTTAACGTATGAGGATGTAACCGAACGTATTCGTGAAGCCAATAAGGAATTTCGTAATAGTGGTGCTGCTCATGTATGGTCAACATTCAGAGTCGGAAATGTTACTAATATGATGAATGACAAACGGGGAAACGTAATTATTAATCACCTTGATGATCAAAAGTATTTTATTTTAATAAAATTTATTGTAAATACAGAAGAAGATATTTGGATTATTCGTGACAAGCGCGATCCAGTACGCATACAGTCAGGAAATAATATTGTTCTTTTGAATAATAAATCTAAACCCGGAATACTAACCGGTGTTGACAAATTATATTATGAACGTGCATATCCAGTTACTGCAGTTGTATATGCAATATATCCGCTGAATAATAAACCTGACGTCAATAATCTAAAGCCGATGAAACTGTCAGAGTCAAGAATAAACTGTGTAGCTGAACGAGTTACAGAACATTTCATAAACGCGATACGTGGTAACGGTTTAACAGATTTAAGGCGTAAAAAAATAAATATGTGGGCAGAATCAGTTAAAGATATTGGAGCATCTATCAGAGATGTTGCTGATCTAGAAAAGAAATTAAGATTTCCAATAACGGTAAAGACGTTAACCGGAGAGATTTTATATAAATCAAAATATGAATCAAGAGGAGCTCCGATAGATATTATTGATCATAATTCGCATGCGTGGACCTCAGCAGTAACAATATTTCCACGAGATAGAGCGGTTAAATTTTATGATGGACATATATTTGATTTTATCAAAAATATCAGTAAAAGTGACCCTGTATCCGTTTGGTTATTTCAAAGTTCAGAATATGATTATTACGATCAGTTTGTACGGCCTAATGGTGATATTTACCGTACAGAATCTCTTAATGTAGAAATGGAACATCTTGCGCTGAAATATACTTCTGACGATGTCAAAGTTAGACAATTATTAAATAATTGTTTTACAGTTCCATCTGCAGCGGCTCATTTCGCTCAGGAGAAAAATTTATGGAAACCAACACGATCGGAATTTCTTGAAGATATTCATAAAAGCTGTGTAGAATATGGACGAGGAGGATTATGGAATAATAAATACAAGTATAATGACATTATATCCGTTGATATGGTAGCTTGTTATCCTGGAAGTTTTCTTGGATACGGAGAATGTTCTGAATACTTTAAGAGATTGGGACATCCATCACACGAGATGACCAGGGTTGCGATAAACGGACATTTACCAGATTTTGACTTAACCGGATTTGCTCATGTAGAATCATTTGAGTTTGCAGAAAATCTCCATACGATTACTTATGCTTGGTTTGGAAGACATTTTTCAGAAAAATGTTGGGTACCAATAGTACTATTGCGATATATGCTTGATGTTGGAATTTTAACATTATTGAACTTGAGTGAGGCAATTATATCGTATCGGTCACAGAAGCAAGTTTGGTTACCAGAAACAAATAGATTTAATATTGATGATGCCAGGAGAGAATTTCCTAATGTTAATGAAGATGACATTATTAAAATTACTAATAATATACGTAAATGCAGAGACGAGCATGATGAAAAACTTGCAAAAGATCTTGGTAGTAAGATAATTGGTAAATTTACTCAAGGAGGAGCATATGATCATAAAAGACACTGTACAAGATTGATTATGGACGATGCTGAACTCGATTTTATAATAGCTGATACAACAGAAAAAAATACATTTATAAATAGGAGCAATGCTTATTTGTCAGACGGAACCAAACTAGGTACAATTGTGAGTTATCTTGATGGTGACTCACCGCAATTTACTCATTTAAGATCATCTATGTTGGCATATGTTTCTATAAATCTACTGTTTATGATAAATAGATTTCCTCGTGATGCTGTCAGAGTCGCCACGGATTCGTTCTACATAAATAAAAGATATACGGGTTTGTTAAAACCGCTACTTGGTAATGGTGAATGGGGATCATGGAAAATAAAACAAGAAAATATACTTAGTTATTCTGAATCCGCCGACGTTGAAATTAAGGAAATATATTACAAAAATAATAATCAAGTATCAAAGTCATCAGCACCATCTGTATATGATCCTGTGGCTAGACATAAGACTGTTTATCTTAACGGATGCGGTGGTTCAGGTAAAACAACACGTGCGATTAAATTATTCATGAATAATAATTCAGATATAATTGTTTTGACAACGACACATAAACTCGCCAGAGAAATAAAAGAGCGAGGAGTAAAATCATGTACTTATCATAGTTTCTTTAGATGGTGTGGAGACACATGGACTCTTGAACGAATGGGTGAAAAATATATACCTAAATATATTATATGGGACGAGATATGCACGGTGTCGTTAGAAATATTAAAAACATTTCTTGATTGGCTATTGACAAAGAATACTGCTGTGATTATGTGCGGTGATCATGGTCAACCACCACCTTTTATTGGTCAGTCTCCACATGAATGGCTGAAGAATAACGTAGATTATTATGAAGAAATAAATGATGACCATAGAGCTATTGATGAACCGCTGAAGGAATTTAAAAAGTTAATCAGACTACAACCAGACAGAGTACAATGTGAGATAATGCGCGGAGTAATTCCAGACACTTCTATGAATGATTTTCTAAATTTATGGAATCCCGCTGATTTAATAGTTGCAAGTAGAAAGATAGTTCGTGATGAACTACAGGATAAATTATTTCTGTTACATAAAGAAAAGTTTTCAGATCTACCTGTACCTTTGTGTTATCGCCCGGCAGATACTCGACGAAAGAATATTGATGTTGAAATTCCTGGTGGTGGAATACAGAATCTTGTCTTGAATGATATTATTTTAGTCGATATTAATGTCGTTGAGAATGCGCTGAGTATGAATAAATCACCGTGGACGTTAGGATACGCCATAACTATCCACTCATCACAGGGGTTAACTATTTCCGATACAAATATCTGGATTATAGATGATCGGATCGAATGGTCAAATTTAGTCTATCTCGCAGTTTCTCGAGTTAGAAGAATATCTCAACTACATAGAGTTATTATGAATTTTACAGAAAATAATAATCAGACTGTTAGTAATGACGTAATAAGAAAGAAACTATATGGTTATAAGCAATGTGACAAAAAAAAAAAAAAACATAAGCGTGACTTTGATATTGATACTGAATTTATTATAACACTAAAACAACTACAGAATAATAATTGTGCAAGCTGTAACTGTAATATGTTATGGCAATATTCGAATAATAATCCAAGACAATTTAGCGTAGACAGAATTAATAGTGATCTTGGTCATACACGTAATAATGTGATGCTGACCTGTCTTGAATGCAATCGACGTAGAGGTTCTGGTTATGTAATTGTATGTGGTGGTAATTGTGTGTCTTTAGGAATTACCTGTAATTGTTCACGCACAAATCCACGATGAGGGGCTGTCGAATCTAATCTGTAGATTGGAGGTCTACCAGTGGATCTAACCACGTTAGAAATTGTATGTGTAGTCACGCTCCATATAGGATCGGTTGCTCTTTTTTTACCACCTTCAAGTTCGCCAGGTTCATATAAATATCTTACAGTTACATTACCTAATACTGGTTGAGATTGTTGTCTGTCATTGCTACGGGGTATATATTTTTTTGTAATTGTATTAGAAGGTTTCATGGAAGTTGAACGAGTAATTTCATTATTTAACGCAGCTATCACACATGGTAACCTCGCAACCCATTCACGAGATCGCTCACCGGAATTAAAGTCAGTAGATATTTCGTTTGCGTATTGGTATCCAAATAACCGCTCAGCAAGTGTACGATTAAATCGTTCAACAATTGCCTGACCACGATGAATTTCAGTATGTCCTCGTCTGATTTTAACGTTATGTTTCTTTATCAACGATAATACCTAACCGAGAAATTCTTTGCCAGGATCAACATGTAATAACTGTGGCCATCGCAAAGGTCCTCGATGATAAATTCGTTCAAACGCAGATGCAACTTCAGATGCTGTCTTTGTTGATAATGGTTCCGCTTCTTTATATCTACTTGGAATGTGAACGACAGTTAATGCGTATTTGTATGTGCGTGATTGACGTCTACCAATTTTAATGGTATCGTGTGGTAAAAATAAAATATCTGCTTGATGAACTTCATTAGGGACGCTGACATCAAAATGTGCATATTGAATTTTTTTAGGTGGTGGTAGATACATTTGCCATATTGCCTGTCGTGCTAACCACGCTGCAGCAACAGAACGTGAAACTTTTGCTGCTTCAGATAATTTACTAATAGCTGATCTGCCTCTCCAATATCCTCTTGGGCTATAATAAATGGATTCCAATATAATATTTATATAATTAATTACCAACCCCTTATTTTACTTTTCATGGCAGATTTTACTAGAAAACTAGCTAATTTATCTCTGATAGATTTATTAGGTATAGAATTTAATGCATGAATCAATTTTACATCTGCGAGATGCCTTTGTTGTAAATCTTTACTTTTATATGCAACGTCATGAACATGACAAGCTTGATCAATCTTATTTCTTGGATACTCTCCTGATCTTGGTTGATCTTGATCATCAAGTCGGATATCAAGTCGAGTTCCAGGACCACAATAATTATATCCAGGAAGATGTTTCTCACCGGGGTATTTAGCCCACGGAGTTCCTGGTAATTTTCCTAATAAAGCGGCAATATCTCCACCTGTCTTTGTTTTGACAAATTTGTATTTCTTCGTGCCACATTTAACGCATTTGCCTGTCAGAGCACGTCGTTTATTTTTTGTTGTTATTGTAGTTAATTCAGCAGTGGGTGTAGACGCTCTACATCGAACACAATATAGATCCATACTATTTATTATATGGATATAATTGACTTTTCGGCGACACGAAAACAGGAGCCAGTGAAGCATCTTCCAGCATTACCAAATTCGATAAGGATGATTATAATAGGTCCATCTGGATCGGGTAAAACACAACTATTATTACATTTAATAATGCGATGGTTAAAATGGAGTAAACTGTATTTAGTAGCACCATCTGTAGATGATCAACACTGTTACGAAGTACTTAAAGATTTTAATGAAAATGTAAAATTGCTGAATGAAGATGGTGATGATGTTGTTGATTTTATTACCGATATTGATGAGGCCCCATCTGTAGATACCCTAGATGGATTTATTAATAATTTAGTGGTGTACGATGACGTTGTGCTGGACAGACAAACAAATCCAGCTAGAATATTTTCTCGAGGTAGACACAAGAATACAGACGTGATTTATGTTACACAACGATATACACAAATACCTAAAGTGATCAGAGATAACTGCAATATTTTGGTTGTGTTTAATGGAGTAGATAATTATGCTTTACAGAATATTTATTATACTTGGAATTCAGGGGATATAGATATGATTAAATTTAAAACTTTTTTGCTCAAGCACAAGCTGTTCCGTTTGGATTTATTATGGCCGAAAAAAATTGAGTGATCCGGCGAGTACACGAAACGCATTATAACATAAAAAACAAAAAGTCAAAAATAAAATAATAAAAATGAGCTAACCGAAAATGATTTATTATCCGGTTTTTCAAACTATACGGTAATAATAAAAGTTAGGAGGTTCGGTTTAGCGTTATTGACCTTATTTTTTCAGCCCCTGTAGGAACCTTTATTTTTGTAAAATAAGGCCAGGAACACAAGTTGTCTGTTCGCCCTGCCTGCTGCTCATGGTAAATACATGCTGTGTTGTTGGCTGTCATAATCGATCAGGTCGTGATAAGAAATCATATTATTCCATCCCGTCTGTGATAAAATATCAAGGAGAAAGGACTCGACAGATGAGTGAAGTACGCCAAACCCTGTGGTTAGCTCGTCTAAACAGGTCCAACTTTGCGCACACCAAGCATTCCAAAATATGTTCTGATCATTTTGTATCTGGTAAGTTTACAATCTTCTTTTCCGTTTTAATGTTAATCAGCGTAGTCCATTTCAATGTACATCAGTATAGTCCGTTTTGATGTACATCAGTGTAGCCCGTTTTAATGTACATCAGTATAAACAATGTTGCAAATGTCACAAGGTGATGTATACATGTATAATTACCGTTGTTTTGGTACATATACATATATAATGAGCGTACTAATTATCAGGGGCATTACTGACATATTTCGTATGGTCGTCACTTATATTTTAGGCTAGAAAGTTGAGGGGCTTTTTGAAGTAATTGTATATACAGTGTCAATATGTTGTATCTAACTGCCTGGATATTGTAAAAGATCTTCATTGTGTCTGGTCACTCATGATGTATAGCAATTCATTATGTCTGATCTCATTTCTCTGTGAATTAAAAATGGGCATCTATTCAGAGATGGAGACAGAAGCTGAAGGAAGGGGGCCGGGTTGATACGTGTGTACAGTTTGAACATATCTTGTTTCTAATTCTGGAAAATGTATCGCAACTACATTTACAAGTAATATTCAATGTCATTTTTTTGTACGTTGCCTAAAACAATTGTACTCAGGTTTGATTATTCCCTAATACTTTTTTCAGGTAAGCCTGCTGTGCTATACGACGAAACAAACCCCGACTGGGCACCCTCGATTCATCTGGGATACACAAATGCTGCACTCACATGTACAACTGATCGGTACAACAGAATGGCAGAGCGTAAAAAAGAGAAAGAGGTTTATGATGCTGCACAGGCTTTGCTTAAACTGTCGTCACAAGTGCAAGAGGAAAATGTTGAATCTGATGATATTTCGGTTGTTTCTGGTAACAGTTGTCAGGTTAAGTGCAAGTTCTATTTAATGGGTAAACTGGAAAATAATGTTGGAAATTCTCATGATGAAAATGCCTTGGATGTAAACAAGATAGTAAATTAACAATGGATGAACTAAACAGATTAAAATTAGAGAATTTTGAATTGAGACAGCAGAACTATGCAACTGAATTTACTGAAGAGTCCTTCATTGGAAATGACGAAAAGGTGAAATATTATACTAGTTTACCGACATCTATAGTCTTAATGGCTGTGTACAAATTAGTGGAAGGTTACATCAATGACTTCTCAAAGTGTTCTTTGTCAAAATTTCAAAAATGTATTCTTGTGTTAGTGAAGTTGAGTCTGAACATACCATTACAGGACTTAGCATACTGATTCAATGTTTCTAAAACAACTGTTTCAAGAGTGTTTCTTTCATTGATAAGTGTCCTGTATTCACGATTGCAATTCTTAATATTCTGGCCAGACAGGGAAGAGCTCCGGAAAACGATGCCCATGGAATTTAGGAACTCATTTGGCTCAAAAGTTGCTGTGATTATAGACTGTTTTGAGATCTTCATTGAGCGCCCATCAAAGCTTCATGCAAGAGCATCTACCTGGTCCTCATACAAGCATCATAACACAATAAAGTACATAATTGGTATTACACCTCAGGGAGTTATATCATTTATGTCACAGGCATGGGGAGGGCGTGCTACTGATAAATTCATTACAGACAATTGTGGATTTTTGAATAAATTAAACCCAGGGGATATAGTTTTATCTGACCGTGGATTTAATATGAAAGAATGTGTTGGACTAAGAGGTGCTGAGGCAAAAATTCCAGTATTTACAAGAGGCAAGAGACAAATGTCCCCCCTGGAACTTGAGACAACCAGAAAAATATCACACTTAAGAATCCACGTAGAAAGGGTTATTGGCCAGTTGAGGAACAAGTACACACTGCTTCAGGACACACTTCCTATAGACTATGTCATAAGTTCTGAAGATGACATTCCTGTTATTGACAAAATTACTACTGTCTGCTGTGCACTAATTAATTTATTTGAATCTGTTGTCCCATTCAATTAAATTTTAATCTTCTGTTGTTTACATCTGTTCATATTAATCTCTGAATTTGAAAACTGCTAATCTGCTGTAAAATAATGATACCAGCATACTAAGTTATTTTCAATGTTAGCCACATTAAATGTTTATGAATGATTGAAAGCTAGGGAATAAATGTACTATATTAGTGTATTTGGGGAATAAATGTACTACATGAGTGTACTTGGCGAATCAATGTACTATATGAGTGGACTTTGGGAATAAATGTACTATATGAGTGTATTTGAGGAATAAATGAACTGTATGAGTGTACTTGTGGAATAAATGTACTGTATGAGTGTACTTGGAATAAATGTACTGTATGAGTGTATTTGGGGAATGAATGTGCTGTACGAGTGTATTTGGTACAAATACTATTTATTAATTTCATGAAGCTAAATACAATGATTTTGTATAAATTTTAATGAATTTCAATACAAGTGAGCAACCATATTCAGATTAAATGCTTCAAGAACAACTATTTCAAGAGTGTTTCTTTCATTTATTAATTGATCAATACACATCACTTAAATGTTGTCCTATGTCATTTATTACAGTACTTTTGTATTGTCCATATATGTATCATCCTTTTTCCCATTCCTTATGACTCCTTATGATTCAATGCTAAAGTAAGTCTTATGTCGTCTGTCACTGCAAAATTCTCAGAACAATGCAGAAATATAAACAATTAATCATTATGAAAGCATTTATGTCAAGATACATGAACACACTAAATCATGTAACTGAGCTTTGAAAATTTCAACAACTTTTTTGCACGTCTTGGATTTTATAGTCTTTTTTAAATTCTGGCTGAGAACGACACTTGGAGCAATACCATTTTCCTCTTCGTATTCTTTTCAAGTTAACATATTCAAAGTGAAACCACTTGAAAGAACATGTTGCATTATCACACCCAATAACTGAATCATTTTCAGGATCATAAACTGTTTGACTTGTACAAATAATACCACCACTGCTTTCTTCACTGACAGCATAGTTAACAATATTTGCATGGCTGGAGGACGACCTTTCACACAATACTTTACTCATATGGTCATTTCGAACAGCCCTTGAGTAATATTTTCCCACTAGCTCTAGCAAAATGACCTGATGAAAGAAGCGGTTTGCCTTTTCTAATGCAGATGACCAAAATTCTTCATTGGGCTCTATCCTTTCACAGTGATAGTCTTTTTCAGTCCAAACAATGAAGTCACAAAAGTCTTTCTCACAAACAAATAGCTGACACTGAACTTGATAATAATATGTATGTGTGATTTTCGGTTGTAAACCATCATCTATCTTTTGTAAACATGATTTTGAATCTGTAGCATCCAACAATTTCTCGCCTCTCACGCAGAATGGGCATTTGATCTCTATGCAGCCTTCTCCACAACAATCACATTTTACAAAAGAATCTGGTGAAGCACCCATGTATGGAAAGTTGGGATTGATGACAAGTCCACAATCTATTATTTCAAAATTGTCATGTAAATGGGACATTTCAGTAATGTACCTCTGCAAAGCTACTTTCTCATGGTCTCACCCCCATTTTGTTGCACTGGTGGTGAATTTATTTACATGAGGATAGTAAATACTCTTAATAAGTGAATGGGAAGGCTGCTCAACTGATGCTTGACATACACATTTCATTTTTGAGGCAGTTATACTACCTGCCCGGAACATAAACCACTCTTTGCAGTTAGCTCGTGCTTTTGTAACCATTTCAACATGAATACATTCTTCTTTAGATACACTGATATTTGCTGCAATTTGCTCACAGTGTAATAACAATTCTTCTTTTCCCATGCCGAAGCAGTCTTGGTCCTCCAAGTCATTAAGTATAGGTGGGTATTTTTCATCTAAAGATGAAGGGACATAATCATCAGAATGGTTTGGTATTAAAGACAAAATATCTGGTTTTTTACTTGACAGTGCGATTTCTTTAAAAAATGTACATATTTCATGAGATGTGGTAGGAGGTATTGCAGACTTTATTGTCGTTTTGAGAGTTTTTGATGTATATAGTTCAACTTGGGTAGATGTACACATATGAATTTTGTCATCCAGCATCTTCTTTTTAGTCTTTGCACTAGTAAAATCAATTCTTGAACCCGCTTTTGTTCAATTTTATGCATAGCAGATGGAAGCAACCAATGAACTTTATTTTCTGTAACAGTGGTAGAGTTTCTAATATTAACGGTGGCCTCTATTGCAAATAGCAGAGCACCTACATGATTGCATACCTCTCCTAAACCTGCCATACAATTGCAATGAGCAGCCATAACTGATCCATTTGACAATGCAATTATCCATGGCTGAAGTGGAGTAGCATTCATTTTCTGTGAATGTTTCGCCTGCAAAAGAGATGTGTAAATTTTTAAATTTTTAACATTATTTTCAAAATTGATCAATATCAATAAGGGTATGATATGCACCAGTTTTATACATACATGAGTAATTTACAATACATGTACACTTATGCCTAAACGCCCATCTCAATAAACATTATATTAATTATGGGGCTTCATATAATTATAAATATATATTTAATGCATTTCACCTAATGTTTCATCATTGTATTTTGTAATTTCATGCGGGTATCATCTTAAAATTGCACACAAGATGGGAGTAAATGGGCACAAAAGATATGACAACCATCGTTTCATATAAAATAATAGCTGCTTCATAACTGACGCAACAGTATCAAAATGCATAATCATTTACAATACCCAAATGTAATTCAAGATAAGTAGTGGGAATTTATATACAAGAACGAAAATTTTGTACTTACACGTCCAGTTACGAGGAGATGCCCAGTGTCAACTCGCTGTCGCATGTCTGTCACCAATCCACTAACAAAATAATTGTAGGACTCCAAGGATTTATAGGCTTTTAAGTCTTCTAAAGTGTATGCACTTTTACCGATGTATACCGATTGTGATGACGTCATACGCAACCCATCTATTAACAGCGTGTATTGCAATTTATACATGAGTTCAATGCTTCAGCTATTAATAATAAACACATATTAATAAGGATTTATTAAAGTTGATTATTCTATTGTGGTTATTAAAAATTACAATTTTCTTATTATCTTAAGATCCGGGATGTGTGAGATTTGCGCAACCAGAGGGTGAAACAGCTGCATATTTTAAATGTAACAATGATGAATTATGCACAATAATGGTCTAAATGCAAAGAACGTGCGAGAATGGCGTGTCAAATCATTTCCGTCTTTCGTTGACCATTTTCTAAACCTATATTGCTATTGGAGGAAGAATATGGGATACTGGATAGTTGCAGAAATGGGTTTAATACACAAAGACAATTTTTGGAACATATTTCAGAATGTATTTGTTTCATATAATACATAAATGTTTAAAGATTATTATACAAATAAGGGAAGTCTGACACACTCACGAACAAAAAACACACAAAAAGACACACACACACACACACACACACACACACACACACACA
>JAECUM010018551.1:0-55594 GCA_016617855.1 Megalonaias nervosa | reverse complement strand
ATTTAGCCATTAACAAGCTTATATTTCAGTGTATAAGACTGTTTGTTAATGCTATAATTTTGAAGCAGATATTAGTGGACAAGTGGAACAAAATCACCATCAGCGTTGGAATCCTCTGTCAGCTGATTAATCATCTTGTCGGTCAATTCAGCAACATCATCATCGTATGGCTGTTCAGAATCCTTACTGTATATATAGAACGATAACTCTTAAACATAAACGCCAAAATCCTTTACTGACCCTTCCGGATAGAAGTTGAATACTTCAAACTAAACTTCAACTCCGGCTACTAATGGTGTTGATACTGTATATGTAAAAGATTCTGAAACAATATGGTCGGCTGTGTTGATAAGTAATAATGGTGACCAAAAAACCCAACAAGATGCCGCTTATCATTTATCAATATTGACATTTAACCCCACCAACCTTCATTTACGGTCATGATAAATAGGTAGATAAGGACTCTCACTCCTTTCAGATACAACGTTTAGATCAATAATAACTGTTTTCATGAAAAATAAGTCGGATATTTGCTAAGGTTCAGACGACAGTTTATTATTCTGATTGTTTGGTTAATATGACTTGAATATGGCTCGATGAAGTTGCTGAGTAGTTGTAATAGCACATAGGCGGCGTAAACGTAGTTTTTGATAAGAGCAACAGACACACCAACGTCTCCGATTCCCTGTTCTTGGCGACTTCATCCAGGTTGCAGACCTAGTTAAATCGGTGTTAATGTAACACAATGGCATTGTCCAGAACGTCTTTGATCTCAATAATCCCAAAATAGTGTGTAGTTGAACCAATCAAATGAGCATTTTGTAATTTCAATAAGCAATTTAAATAAATGATTCATTTTAAATTAATCTAAACACAACATTAAATACTACTGCAGGCTGAAAATAAAATAAGAACAGAAATAGGAATAGGAATGAATCATTGTTCACTATTTCCTCCCGGTGTCAATTCCCTCGACTTTATTAAGACTGTATGTTACATTACATTCCTACTTGATCTATTTTGCAATACCTCCCCACCTGACTGATGTCGCACCCCAATCCCACCTGACGCATGTCTCAATACTCAATGACACCAACGAAAAACTACCCAAAACTGTAAAAAGGATCATTATCAATCTAGGTTTTCAGAATTAAAATCCAAGTAAACAACCAATCTATAGTTTAACTTATCAAACAATATAATCTATAACCATAGAAAAAAGTAACTTTATAATATGTTGTTTAATTGTTCATTACAATCTACAGTCATAAAGAAAAATTAAACACACAATACAGATATACATAACACTCCTAAATGGTCAAATATCATCGCACTACTGATCTGTCCACCGTTTACCTGATCAATAGTTTGCAACGCTATGAATAGACGTTGTGGTACGCCGACTCCGTGTGTAAGGGTGCAATTTTCTGTCGATCTATGAAGAGCACATTAATTTTGGCAGGTGAACGATTAATTAGATTTATGGGACCGGTGCGTGTTAAATCACCATAATGCACGGATTGTTAATGGTTGTGTCGCGGGAGTAAATGATTCTTAGTTAAGCATTCGTTTATTTAACTGTCAGACAGACTGGAAAGAAAAGGTTAACCTCTATCTTGCATCGGAAAGTGTCAGATTTTGAAATTGTCCAGGATCAGTTATTTTGGAATCTCTAGGTCACACAGACTACAATTTTGGCGCCTAGTTATAAAAGGCGGGAGATATATTTAATCCGGATTGGTTACGCTAAATAAGGGGCGTGGTACCCACACGAAATTCTTTGGTTTTAATATGTCCCATCGCAAAATTTTAGTCAGTCTGCGCTTTTCTGCAAGAGAAAACAAATGTAGGAGACTTCGAGTTTGAATGTAGAAGAAATTCACTCGTAAAATAATTATCCAAGGGACCGGATGTCTGGAAAGTCGACAGACACGATTTTGGCGGTAGAATCGAGCGAAGCTCAAAAGCA
Source organism: Megalonaias nervosa (assembly GCA_016617855.1). Lineage (NCBI taxonomy): Eukaryota > Metazoa > Mollusca > Bivalvia > Unionida > Unionidae > Megalonaias > Megalonaias nervosa. The sequence goes on along the minus strand of JAECUM010018551.1, from coordinate 53,625 downwards.
CAAGGTATTTGCGCGAGTCTCATGTAATTCGTTGATACCAATATAACGATTTGTTTGATTTATTTGCTTATATGTGCATGAATTTATTTGTTTAAATTCGTAAATCAATTTTCATAGTATGAGTACAACGGTGTTGAGTTCATCTATCTGAATTCGTCCAATGATCTTCTTTATATAAGTTTGACGAATTGTTTGAATGTGTCGTCTTGATTGTTATAGGAAAATAGGTATTCTAAGAATTTCATGCCTTACCTTAGTTGATATGAGTTACGAGAATCCGTGTGAATTCACCAACCTTAGATGATTTCACGTATGATAAAGACTTGAGTGCGTTTTGACTGAAATTAACGTTGTTAAGCCACGAAATGAGATTTCATGTATGCTAAAGACTTGAATGTGTGTATTGACTGAAATTAACGTAGTTAAGACATGTAATGAATTTCATTCATTCATTTGTGTAACTGAGACGAGAACGGAACTGTTATGTCTCGGGTGATGATAATGTTAGTCAGGTTGAAATAGCCGTTAGGAAGTACATTAATCTTATGAAACTAGGTTTGTTTATGGTCTGCCATATTTAACTTGACCAGATAGCCTTTGGTATCTGTTTGAATTCCGATAAAACGATATCTGACATAACGAGAGGGGAGTAATGATCTATTCCCAGTAGGATATCTGACAGAAGATTTAGGTTGTTTATTTTGGAAGGTGAAATAGCTCTACGGGACTTATCCACGTACCTGCCTATCCAAGTATCTACGTATCTCCGTACTTACGTATCCACCTACCCACACAAAGTTCGAGGGCCGAAAGAGGCGAGACAATAGAGAGTTTGGAGAAGAGAAAAGAAAAGTGGAAAGGACCAAGAAGAACGGCCACAGTGAAGTTGGAATGAACCGGAAATAATCAGGTTATGAAGTTGTACAAGGCAATGACTTCGATTGTTCACTCGATTCTATGATGAACTAATTCTATCATTTAAAACAGATTGGCTATTTATATAAGTATATTTGTGTTTGAAATTTGGTGAATGATTTATTTCAAAATGAAATGTATCTTCCTAATGTAATGCATTATTACGGTTGTTTATGTAATTGATTAAATTGTTATTTTTTCATATACGGGGGCTCGTGTCATTCTGTTTAAATATCTGCTCAGATCTCTATCTATTCCACCTACAAGTTTCACACTCTATATTAATATTTACTCGATCCGGGCAATAACACCGAAGGCGATCACCATCTAGACAACGATAACCCAATAAAGCGGACACCTTGAAAGAAGATACGATCCGTCAATCAATTCCACCAACAATACAACCCACCCCCAACAAAGTGGAGGCTTCGTAACACCGTGTCTGTCAGGCTTGTCATCTGGTTGCGAATCCATGAAAGCAGCCTGTGTAAGTTGATGCGCGACATACAAGATATGATCAGCATGTGCATTTGCGACTGCGTGTAACACGATAGACGAGTGGATCTGGCACAGTAATCGCTGTATCTGTCGAATCCGTTAATCATCATAGCAATGCCAATTTCATTTCCATCAATGAGATAACGTACGCTGCTGAACAACGCCATGGTGCCATTGTTGACAAATTAAATTTTGGTATCGCGGTCTTCATTTGTATCAGCATGGTCGCTTCCTACGAGGCTTACACGGGAGAAAAGAACTGGAAGTGTCATGCATGTGTAATAATATTCGTCCGTCTTGATTCGGATACTTAGCCGGATATGAATAATACTGAAAATCTCATTTCCTTTTATCGATTATCACAAGCAGCCGAACCGCCACTGATTCAACCCGAGATACTAATCGTCGTAGCAATCCTGCAGCAGTGTTTTTGAGACCATCAACAATTCGCATTGCAACTTATTTCACTATTGGTGCAGCGCGCGAGGTCATGGCCGAAAGCACCTTTCGGTCTCCTGTTAATAATCCCCAGACAACATTACCTGGGCCATTTCTGTAGTATGTCGCGTAAACTCTCCAGTATCACAACTGTTATTGTATCAAATAATCAATAATTTACTGTTGTATTGTTAAGGTCTCAGTGCGATTCCATCCTGGTCGACAAGGGTGAAGCGAAGGTGCGCGAGGTCATGGCCGAAAGCACCTTTCGGTCTCCTGTTAATAATCCCCAGACAACATTACCTGGGCCATTTCTGTAGTATGTTGCGTAAACTCTCCAGTATCACAACTGTTATTGTATCAAATAATCAATAATTTACTGTTGTATTGTTAAGGTCTCAGTGCGATTCCATCCTGGTCGACAAGGGTGAAGCGAAGGTGTATCAGTGATGGCATGAAAGATATCTCGTGGAAGTAATGGTTATCAGATGGCATGGTGACACACTGGGGGATGACCCAAACAATATGTAACCCTGCAACTCTACGCTTGATAAGCTGAAAAGCTGCACCATTAGCGTCACAGATCAGATTAACCCGAGTCGTCGAGGTGATCGTAACAATGCTTGCCGCTATACTGTAAGTGGCAATGTCCGCTGAAATTTCATTGACATTTTCAGGCCAACCTAGAACCGTTCTCAGCAACGATTGCGCAATGTTGAACTTTGATCGAGATGGCAGTTGTCTTGTTTATGTTTATGAACATTTTAAAGTCTAGCTTTGTCATCAATGAAATCCTCCGTCGGATCTCATCATTCATGCATTCAGTCTCCTATGCGCCAGTCGAAAGTCCAATAACATTCAAGGTATTTTCTCAACCGCCTTCCTACGAGAACAGAAACATGTTATTTATGTTTAAGCCTTCAAACTGCTGAGATCGAATATTAGGCCAACTGTGATAAACGCGTAAAGACGTTAGTGCGATATCGAATGTGCAGCAGTGACCAGCAGCGATTGTTATAGAGAAACTTTGTTGAATTCTGGCTTAGTTGACGAGATCATGATCCTCGAGGTGATGGTTAAAGGTTGTATTTGCAAAGGCTCAATGCATTCACGTAAAATGGCAAGAGCTTCAGAATTCATCATCAGTTAGTCATATATATCATCGATGTCTTCACTGAATTCGTGCATTAACGAGTGAAACGTTCTGGGTCGTCGGTGAGTAACTCTTGACAAATCGATGCATCCTTATTCATGACTTCTGGTGCGTTGTTGCCAACGTGAATCTACCCAACGGGCATTTCCAGACGATCCACGAGTTACTTAATCTTTTGCAGGTCTACAGATTTGCATTTGCTAGCGCTCGTGTACGGTTTTGCTTGTCTCACGTTTCCTTCCAAGAACGGTTCCTCACGGGTTCCACTATGGTTTCTACCAAGACCTATTGTACGTCTCTGTGGTTTCTGTGGAGAGGTTTCCTCCGGTGGGTAATAATATTCCTTGTCGCCCGTGGGAAGCATGCCTTCAAGAGGCAAAGTTTCCTCAGATTTTTCCCGGGGGGTGGGGGGAAGCGGGGAACGAACGGCGAAAATTCTCACCGTGCGGCTTTTCTGGACCAAATATTATGTATACATCATCTCTCTCCCTAAACTCCTGCCACATAGTATTATCACGGACTGTTCTTTCAGTTTCTACCCAATCCCAAAATATCATATTTGGCTATTCATCTTTGAGTCTATTCGGGCGCGTGGTAGCGGGTAACTTATGCTCTAACACAAAATGTTTCAACTATTTGCGGTTGGTCATTTTAGCGGCGAACCCTAACGAATCTCCAAATATCGCCTGTCGTGCCAACTCGATAAATTGTTGAAATTTTGTTCGGAACAAAGTCACGTACCACAAATCCAACTTTGGTTTGAACTCGTAATGACAGAACCGCGATTACTGGAATGTGTGTCCGATGTGGAGCGGCAAAGAAGTATCCGTTCGTGAGGAGCACTGCTGCGTTAACGAAGCAACTTGGGTTATCGTTGAGTAAATATCGAAGTGAAAAACAATAACAAAGACCATTTTGATTCATTATGGGTAATAAAATCATTTTAAAACAATGAGGAAAGGAGAGCATTTATTATACAACCTTGTCTCAATCGAAGCGTATATTAAAATTTTCACTTAGTTGATCTTGAGAAGCTTTTTTCCTGGTCGTTTGAGTTTGGCCTAAATGAAAAAGATCTAACCTTCCCGTTGCAGTCTTTTCAAAATTACAGCCGGTCCTTCAGCACCTTCTTGCATAACTCTACCGGGATATAATATCCTTACCAAATCCTATGGATGGCGTTGATCTCTTGCTACGCTGTGTTGCCGTCCTTTGCTCAAGGCTAAGAATTAAGACAAATCATACTGGTTCGCTATGTGATAGACACAAGAACAAAAACCCTACCACTACGGTGGCCTAGTGGTTAGAGCGTCCTCCTCGGATGCGGGAGGTCGCGGGTTCGAACCCCGGCCGAGTCATACCAAAGGCTTATAAAATTGTTACTAACAGCTGCCTCGCTAGGCCCCAGCATTAAAAGGTTAGTGTTAGGACTGGTCGGCCTGGTGTCATGTGACTGGGATGGGACATGATGCTGCATGTCTGCGGCATAATGCCCCAGTGCTAGACATCAATATAAACTCCTGCCACACTGCAGAACACCTTAGCATATTACTTAATTTTTTTTAAAGCTACATTAAAATCCTAATCACACACACACACACACACGATCCCGCTCGTCTATTATTTTGCACAAGATTTTTCGTAGATTGTTTTGTTGTTGACTGTTTGTTTTGTATATGTAATTTTTTTTCTGCAGACAAAATATATTAATTATGCCATGCTCACCATATTGTCATAATATATACCACAGCACGCACTTAACATACTTGAATCATTCCAGATTTGACACGTTTCTTGGCATTTCTAGCTAGATACTGTTTGATATTAAATTTATGACGACCCCAAAATAATTTGCCTCATCACACGAATTCTCTGATTTATTATAAAGAGCTTGATCCAGTGTTTCTTTTTATTTCTGCCGCCTTTTCTACATTTATTTCAGAGTTCCAGAAACGTTTGATGAAATTCCCTTATGCCTGCTGTCCTAAACTGGTTTAGGCAAGTATATTTCCTCTTTTCAATTCCATTCATTCCAAATCGTATTTTCTACAATCAACTTTAAAACCGTCTGCTGCTTTATATATTATTTTATGAGTATGTCAAGAACCTGTTCTATGTCCTTTGTGAGATTGCTTATATACACTAACAGAACGACTCCGTGAGTAGCAATTCTAAATTAGTCATTTTAAATTCTTTGCTTTCTGATTCCACTTAAAGCAATAATAGAATTTTGTACCTAAATTTAAAACAACCAGATCAGTATTATTTTCATATAAAATTTAAACTGAAATTTCTATCGATAAATGCTACGATTTCTGGTGAAAAATATATCCATGGATACAATTATTAGGGCCTGGGACACGGTTCGATATACGACTGGACCCCAATTACCAATCAGTGCCCGATCGCGTATAAAATATCAAACGATATACTCGCGCATCAGCGCGCCGGCGTGAATCTTGTCCGTGACTTAAATGCAATTAATCCTACACTCGGAGAAAGAATCGCCAAATTTATCAACAAAGGTGGTATGAAAGCCTAAGTTGTACTTGGTGGTCGATAGCGCGAGACTCATTAGAGGTTTAATCAAAATATAATAAACTTCGCGTTTATTTAGAAGCGTGAGCAGTCGCACATCATATGTGACGGGGGACGATATAAGGACAATGATACGAGGTTCCGTAGCGGACAAAAGCTGGTCCAATCAGAACGTTGCCGTTGAAATTATAATGTCATATGTCCAGAATTTCAGTTTCACGTGTTGTATCAAAAATGCTTGTCCTTAGTTCAGTTTTCTAGCACGAGATTTTATATTGTATCTGTTGAACTGAACAGTAGTGGTTGATAGTTCTATTTGCTATGTTGAGGTTTTAGATTGTGTCGTTTGAATTACACGGCGGTGGTTGAAATTTCAATGTCATACATCGAGAATTCCTAATTTACGTAATTAGTTCAAAGGGTTTATGTTGAAAGTTCCATTTCATATGCTGAGTATTTAGATTTCATCTGTTGAATTACACAGCGCTGGTTGAAAATTAAATGTCCAATGTCGAGTTTTCAGATTGTATCTTCTGAATTACACAGCGGTTGTTGAAATTTTAATGTCATATGTCTCGAGTTTCAATTTATCATGTTGAATCACATTGATTGTGCTGTAAGTTCCATTTCGTATGTTGAGTTTTTAGATTGTATCTGTTGAATTAGACAGCGGCGATTTGACATTTAATTGGGCTTGTTAAAATTGTTATTTTTATATGGTGAAATGATGTGTTCGTGTTAAAAGTAACATTACATAATGTCCACTTTAACAATTCCAAATAATATCGGGTATTAAGATACATCATTCGTGTATTCAATTATGAGGCGCCATTACATTTCATGCATTTACAGTTTGAAAGTTACCATTTACAGGTCGAGAATTACTATGAATGTTTTCACTAGAGGTCGTTCTCGTGAATGGACCTTGTTATTTTTAAACAAGGAGGCTGCTTCTCGTTGCCGTGAAATTCAACAGATGAAATCTAAATATTTGCCATATGAAATGGAACTTTCATCACAAACAGTTGCATACAACGTGTGAATTAGGGATTCTCGACATACGATATTGGAATTTCAACCACCGCTGTGTAATTCAAAATATACACGGTAAAACGTCGACATAAGAAATAGAACTTTAAACCACCACTGTCTAATTCAACATGTAAAATATAAAATCTCGATCTTGAAAATTGAACTTTAAGGACATGCAATTTGATCCAACACGTGATATTGGATTTTTCTCGACATACGACATTGAAATTTCAACTGCAACTTTCTCATTGGACCAGCTTTTGTCCGCTACGGCGCCTCATACAATGGGACTTTAATCTTAAACAAGGGTGTTTGGTATATACGGACAAGGGAAATTTAACATGGGGTAGAGGACTATATACGGACAAGGGAAATTTAACATGGATGGGACTATATACGGACAAGGAAAATTTAACATCAGTGGGACTATATACGTACAGAAGGAATTGAACAAGAGTAACGTCACAGTACTGGACACTGGGGAAACAATGGCAACAATGTTGCAAGAGACTGACCTTAGTTGAACAGTATGGCAAGGGGTTGACCTGAATACGCTTTACTCTAGGGACAAATAGAGACATAGACATAGAGACATGGTTAGAGACAGGGTTAGAGACATAGAGACATAGACATACATAGATTTATCGACATAAATCTATCACACAAATAACTATACAAAAGACTAAAAAAGTTTTTAGGCAAGAGATAATAGGTATCTTTTCTAGGCAGTGGAGTGGCCCTGAGAAGGGCCTTTGGGTTTCTTCTCTTCTTCTTCTTCTTCTTCTTCTTCTAATTTCTCTCTTCTCTTCTTCTCCTTCACCAACTTCTCTTCTTCTCCATCACATGTTTTGTCTTCTTCTTCTTCCCATTCTCTTTATCCTTTTTCTCTTCTTCCTCCTCTTTTTTTCCTTTTCTCATTCTCTTCTTTTTTTCAATCTTTTCATTCCATTTTCTCATTTGCTCTTTTTCCTCTTTGTCCTCTTTCTCCTCCTTTTCCTGTTTTATCATGTCTCTTAGTATTTCTTTCACTTTCTTCAAATTATTAATCTCCATTTTCAATCTGTGTGGACTGTAATCCCCATACTCTATTCTGATGAGCATTTCTTCCACCATGCTTATGGTATCCACTACCTCCTGCAATTTCATCATCTTGTCCGTGTGTTTTGAAGCCATTTTTTATTCCGTGTTGAATGGTGCAGATGATGATGAGATTTGATTAAGGTTGGATGCGCTACCAGTTATTACCCCCATACGGGGGTTAATTAATTGTTCGCGGGTGTAAGAAATAAGTGCATCATCCCCCAGCGCATTATTGCACACAAAGTGTGCTATTTAATTTAGCCAACAGGTTGTGTGACAACAAGTCCCAATCGACCTGTATGGAAGGTTATCGCGAGTGGGAATAGACCCAACACGCACTCATGTAAATAAATGTCTGGTTACTGCAGGATAAGACGTCTAGGTGGATTGGTGGCACTGTTCTTATGACGTCACCTCGGTTCCGTGCTTACACGCTTTTCGGGGCACCTGATTTATAGACAAGTGGGAATCGGCCCATACACTGATCTTTTAATGTCCGAGTAGGCAGGGAGGAGAGGGACCCAGAAGGAGACACCAAACGCCCGTGAGTGGGAGTCATTGTAGTGCCGACACTGGGAGTCACTTGTGTTTGCGTAGTTGTCGTTTGCAATTGTAGGTTTTGCTCCCTCTGTGGCGCCTCATTTTGTCTTCTTTGTGTCGGTCTTCTTGGGGGCGCGTTTCTCTATTTACTCCTATTGGCACCTCTCCAGTTATTCCTACTATCTTCTTCCCATATCAGCAAAAGCGTAGTACGCTTTGCTTGAGCTCGGAGGCTCCTGTAGCGATTTGGAGGTTTAACCCCCTTATCGCATTCAACGCTTATTGTGGGAAAACTTCCATCTCTGACTTTCCTTACTGCTGCTTAGTACTTCTCGCTGCTGTGTTAGTCGACGACTATGATGATGGTGCGAATGTCAGTCAGTCAGTTTTAATTAAAGTCGTTTTCACACATCTGTACATGCACGACTGTTTAATTCCTGCACAGCAGAATGTTTAATTATTCCTAGGGAAAGGAATTAGAGCCTCATCCCCCAGGCGTTTAAGCACTCAAAGAGTGCTGTTTAATTTAGCCCATACAGGTTGTGGGACTAAAAATCCCAAACGACCTGCATGTAAGGCTTTCTTGAGTGGGAATGGACTCAAGACGCACTCATGTTTAAAAATCTGAATTTTCAGTCTGTACTCTACGCGTTACCAGGTGTTAACCGAAGCAAAATGAAACGTCAGTCGCGATTGGTCGCGACTATGACGTCACATCGGGGCATCTGGTATTTTGGAAGGGTGGAAATTGTTCCACATCTCCGTCCTGATACGAATGGCAGAGAGAGAGGCGGAGAGGCAAAGGACCCGAATCAACAAAAGTCAAAATAATTTTTTTCCTTAATACATTCATAAGTTAGAATTTTGTGTACAAAGTGTACTTAGATTTATCAAAAATAAAACCAATCAGTTAAGTCTAAACGACTCATTATTTTTGAATCACACATTGTTATAAACCAGTATAAAATTTTGATGGCGGTATACAATGGATCAAATCAGGTTTTAAATAAATAGGAATTATCGAAAAGGAATCCCAATAACCAAAATGGAATCCTCTATGGCAATTGATTCCACTCTTTTAGCCCTTAAAAGGGCTATTTACCTTCTACTTGTACGCGTAGATGGTCTGGAATGTCCCATTTCTTCCTGGTATGGATTCTGTAGGATCCTGGATCAATCATATCTGCTCCACACCAATCATCATAGTCCTAATGTAGGGGCGGATTACTTTCATCCTCAAGTTGGTGCAAGCTGCTCAAATGTCCGCAAAGGAGTCTGGAAAAACGAGCGTTGCTACCGTTATACCTTTCTCCGCTTGATCTAAGGGCGCTGGAAGCTTTTCTTAACTTTGCTTTAGTGGGTTGCGGCACTTTCTTATCTTTTTTATGGTTCCGTATGGTCCAGACCACTCTCTGTTCCTCAACGTGTTTGATGGCAGACGTTTTATCCTGATAGAAATGAGCTAATCCCAATTTGGTTGCCTGTTGATGCATGTGTAGGTAGAATTCGGCAATAAGTTTTTCATTTTCATTCATTTTCTTCTTTGTTTCTCCAGGTGTTTCAAGTAGCTGTTGAAATATCTGCATTGGAGCAGGGGTTGGTTCCGCACAAGCAGCTAATTCTTGAGTTGGTTTTGGAGGCGACGGTGGGGGAGGTGGAATAGAGTGGTTATTTTCCCTCACCTCAATTAGTTCCTCTTGTTGCTGCTGTGTTGTAACTTTGCTTATATCTTTTGATGTTGATTTAGCCGACTGTGTTGGCTGAGAAGGCTCTATTCTCCTTGTTAAGTTGCGTCCATGTTTAGTCGGCATATCTGGATATGACCTTCTTGTTGACCTTGGTCGATATCTTCTGTGAAGCCATTGTCATCATATCCCTCTCGCCTATTTCTGTTCTGTCGAATATCATCTTGATGTGTTGTTTCTTTTTCCCATATGAGCAATAATGTTCGCTTTTCTTCCGCACGAATGCTCCATCCTGTTGCAATTCTGAGTCCAAGACTTCTCAAGGCACTCTGTGCTAGGGCGGGAATAAGATCCATTGCTAGCGCTCTTTATAGTTACGTGTTCCTTCTTCTACGTTCGCTGTAGACTATGGTGCGAATGTCAGTCAGTCAGACAATTTGGATTATAGTGGTTTTCGCACAACTGTGCATGTACCACTGTTTAATTCCTGCACGGCAGGATATTTAATTATTCCTGGGGGAAGGAATTAGAGCCTCATCCCCCAGGCATTTCTGCACTCAAAGAGTGCTGTTTAATTTAGCTCATGCAGGTCCTGATACTAAAAGTACCAAACGACCTGCATGTAAGGCTTTCTTGAGAGGGAATGGACCCAACACGCACTCAAGTTAACTCTGAATTTCCAGTCTGTTCTACCGTGGTACCAGGTGTCAACCAAAGCAAAATGAGACGTCAGTCGCGATTGGTCGCGATTATGACGTCACATGGGGCACCTGGTGTTTGGACGGGTGGAAATTGTTCCACATCTCCGTCATGGTACTAGTGTCCGAGAGAGGAAAAGGAGGAAAGGGACCCGGCAGAGGCGCAAGCGCAACAGAGCTCTGAAACGCCAGTTCGTACTTACCAAATCAAGTCCAGTTAATTCTGACGGACATATTAATAAAAATCCAATAATGTGTAAGCCACCTATGCAATTAACCAAATCAAATAAGTTATTAAATATCATTATAAAATACATTCAAAGTTAGAATTTTGTGTACAAAGTGTACTTCTATTACTAAACAATACCAGTCAGGTAAGTCGCAATGACTCGGATATCGTTTTGTATCACGCTGGATAAGACCAGAAAAAAATTTGATGGTGGTATCGAAATGATCAAATTAAAAACCTTAGATAGAGATTTAATCGAAAGCGGTTTCCAGCCAAATGGAAACCGCATAATTTACTTAGGCAAATTTTGAAAGATTGCTCGACCTTTTCAATGTCGAGTCAAAGCTTGGAGCCATCTGGAGTGGGACAGAACTGAAGTTCAGGATGGCCCTTTCGCCATTTCCTTCCTTCAACGCTGCTTTGTTGTCAATCCAGTACTTGTCTGTTGGTTCCACTCTGGAAGGCCACCCCAAAACCTTACCTGAGGGTCCACACTGACGAACTGGACTACTAAACACCAGCCGGTGAGTTGTCTTGAATACTGCAGAGTAATGTTTTACTTTTAACTACAGCAGCACACTCCTCAGTATGAAGAGACTCGTTGGCATACAGGTATCACCGGACAACTATCTTTTTTCTTCCACATTTCTGCGGGTCCCCGTGTCCGCACATGCAGCATGTTTCGCCATGCATCCATCATGCCACTCCGCCACAGCACCAGCCAGCGCTCCGATGTTGCTCCCTCGACGTCGCCCAAGTGTATGATCATCATTAGACTGCTAAACACCAGCCGGTAACTATCTTGAATACTGCAGAGTAAAGTTTTCCTTTTAACTACAGCAGCACATTCCTCAATATGAAGAGACTCATTGGCATACAGGTATCACCGGACAAATATCTTTCTTCTTCCATATTCCTGCAGGTCTCCGTGTCCGCACATGCAGCATGTTTCGCCATGCACCCATCATGCCATTCCGCCACAGTACCAGCCGGTGCTCCGATGTTGATGTTGTTCCCTCGACATCGCCCAAGTGAATGATGGTGCGAATGTTTGATTGATTTATTGGATTTAAGTGGCTTTCGCACATTAGTGCATGTGCCACTGGTTTCTTCCTGCACAGCAGGATGATTAATTATTCCTGGGGAAGGAATTAGTGCCACATCCCCCAGGCGTTTATGCACTCAATGAGTGCTGATAATTTAGCCTTCAAATCGTGGGACAATTCTAAACACTAGCCGGTGGGTTGTCTTGAATACTGCAGAATAAAGTTTTACTTTTAACTACCGCAGCATACTCTTCAATAAGAAGAGACTCTTTGGCATGCAGGTATCACCGGACCACTGACTTTTTTCTTCCACATCCATGCGGGTCCCTGTGGCCACACATGCAGCATGTTTCGCCATGCACCCATCATGCCACTCCGCCACAGCACCAGCCAGCGCTCCGACAAGTCCTAAATGACCTGAATAAAAGGCTTTCTTGAGTGTGTGTGTGTGTGAGTGTATATGTGTGTGTGTGTGTGTGTGTGTGTGTGTGTGTGTGTGTGATTGAGATTTTTAACGTAACTTTAACAATTTTTCAGTCATATCGCTACGATGTCTGCAGTGTGACAGTTTTTATAGTGATGTCTAGCACTGGGGCATCATGCCGCAGACATGTGGCATCATGTCCCACCCAGTCACATTATCCTGACTTCAGGCCGACCAGTCCTAACACTAACCTCTTAATGCTGAGCGCCAAGCGAGGCAGCTGTTAGTACCATTTTTTAAACTCTTTGGTATGATTCGGCCGGGGTTCGAACCTGCGACCTCCCGCATCTGAGGCGGACGCTCTAACCACTAGGCCACCGGAGCGGTCTTTCTTGAGTGAGAATAGACCCAACACGCACTCAAGTTAAATCTGAATTTTAGTCTGTGTTCTACACAGGTACCAGGTGTCAACCAAAGCAGAATGAGACGCCAGTCGCGATTGGTCGCGACTATGATGTCACATCGGTGCACCTGGTAACTGACGAGTGGGAATCGGTCCACACACACTTGCCAATTGATGTCCGAGGAAGAGGAAGAAAGGGAAACGCCGACCGGAACGCATCTGAAACACCAAGGCATACTCAGGTCAAATTTAACCCAGCTGTGTAATTATTGGGTATCCCTATTGCCATTGTTGTGTTAGCCACAATTGTAATTAGAGCCACGCAGTAAGAGTAGATAAATTTTCCTATAAACTAACAACCAAAAATATCAAGTACACAGTGTACATAATACAAAACCCTAAACTTTTTATTACTAGTATGTCTAAGCGACATAAGAAGAGTTTGTTAGGTATACAGTTTGAATTTTGAACGGTTGATAAAGGATCAAATCAGAATCGTGGTTTGAATCGAATTGGGTTTCCAAGCCAAAATGGAATCCCTATTGTAATAGGGACTTGATCAGAGCCCTAAAAGGGCTGTTTTAATTGCAGCGGTTAGAATGTACTGCGGTGTTCTTCATCTTCTTTACAGTCAGCCGCAGTACGTTATTCTTTATAACGTTGTGCCGGGAATGTTTCAAACCCATAGAGCTCCGTGAGTTGCTCTGCTGTCTCAGTTAAAATGGCTCATGGGCGGTTTTCATATGCATCCCGGTAATACTGACTCGGGATCCTGATTCCGAATTGCCATTGTTGTGGCCTTGGTTTGCATGTTTTCAGAGATCTCCATCCCAGGTATTTAACCGCACTTATGAAATGGTTAGCTTTTTTTCTCATCCTCAAGCGTGTTTTTAATCCTAGGTCCAGGAGTCTCTCTCGGACAGGAATCATTTCTTCTTCCTCTATAAATTTCTTTTGTGTCACTATCCTCGTTACTGGTAGAGGAACAGGAGTCAGTCCTGTCTTTAGTTGCCGCTGCATAACTAGTGAATTTGGACTGTGGTGTAGCCATTTGCTGTTGTACCACTGTTCTAATTGTGGTTTGCTGCTGTTGTTGTTGTAATTCAGGTTTTGCTGTAGTTGCTACAGTTGCGGTTGCTGTTAAATTTTCTTGTTGTTGTTTTCCCGCTTTTTCTCTGCTTGTTGTTGTAGTTGTGGTTGTTTCTTTGGTGATAGGTTTTGACTTTCCACTGGTGTTGATGTCCGTGTAGTTGTTTCAGGAAAAATTGTTGTTGGTTCTTTTGGATTTTCCCTTGCAGGTGCCTCAGTTTGCTCCCTGCTTAATATATTTAACGCAGCTCCAATACTTCCTCTCATCTCATTAGGCGAATGTAGTTGGTCCCCCATAACCATACTGGACAGTGTTGACAATGTGGGGGCAGAAGTTGTAACTGGATAAGTTGTAGTTGTACTACCCATTGTCTGCGGACTCCGGGGTTTGGGTACTCCTCTGTTATTTACTGGTCTTTTGTTGTTTCCTCCTGGAGCATTTACTCTCCAATTTGTTTCGTTTGCTTCCCAGATTAATAAAAGCGTTTTTTTTTTGTTTTTTTTAACTTGAGTCCCTAAGGCTCCAGCCTGTTTTCTAATAGTAGACCAAGACCTAGGATGGCATTCATGGCTTTGCTCTGGTATCAGCACTTCCATCTCTAACTCTGTGCTACTTATGTGTTGCTTCTTCCTTTGCCGGTCGAGACTGAACGGGAATGTCGTCGTCGTTTGAATTAAAGAGGCGTGCGCACATACTGTGCATGTGCCTCTGGTATATGTATGCATGGCATACTGTTAAATTGCAAAGGGGAAGGAAAAAGTGCCTCATCCCCCAGGCTTTAATATCCTCAAAGAGGATTGCTAAATTGGCCCATGATGTTTTATTTAAACTAGCTGGCAAATTGACTGAGTATTGGTGCAGCCAAATAACGCCAGCTAGGGGCCTTAGCTTGAGAGGGAATAGTCCCAACACACACTCAAGCTTATTTAAAGTTACAGTCAATTACCACCAGGTGTCAACCAAGCAATGAGGGACGTCCGTCGCCATTGGTTGGCGACTATGACGTCTCCTTCGGGCACCTGGTGTTTGGACGGGTGGAAATCGTTCCACACTCCGTCCATGTACAGGAGGCCAAGTAAGGCAAAGGAGGAAAGGGTGTCTCAGCACCCGGCGCAAAGCGCATCCATGGACGCAGTGTACGCTTCGAATCGCCGGTCCGTACTTATTTCAAATTCAGTCCAGTTCATACTAATGGACAATACCTAATGCCAATAATGTGTGAGCCACCTGTGCAATTAACCAAATAAAATAAGTTGAAATAATTTTGTTATTAATTACATTCAAGTTAGAATTTAGTGTACATAGTGTACATGAATATTTCTAAAATATACCAATCAGCTAAGTCTATGTGACTAACAGATTTGTATCACGCAAATGTTAAACAAGAAAATTTTGATGGTGGATTCAAAAGGATCAAATTTAAACTACAACAAAGAGATATTATCAAAAAAGTTTTCAAGCCAAATTGAAAACCTATAACATTCACCCAGGCAATTGAAGGTTGCTCGGCCTTTTCATACCGAGTCCCAGGACGTCGAGGCTTCTCCGATTTCGGTCAGAACTGATGTGAGGCCGCGTATTCTTTCTTTTATGGTAAAAGCACTAAACCCCAGTCAAAAGTCTCCGTCCCTTCATTAGTGAGGCTTTCCAGCTCCATATATTCCGGTCTAATGAGCGTCATCTCGCATTTCCCCGTTCGGTGGGTAGGTAAGTATATCTCCAAAGGGTTGGTAGCTGGGTCTCAGCGGTGGGCTATACATACTAGGGCCACGCTTCCGTTTCTTCTGTTTTGTTGGTTAGTCATGGCCCATGTACAGCACGCTTTGCCCGCTCCCTACTCCATCTTCTTTGGTAGCTGCACGTGCTTGCAACTGCTTCCATCTCTTCCCCATTCCGAGAACCAGGATAGTCTGCTGATAGAAGGTGTTGTCCTAGGCGGGCGCTCCGGTGTTGCTCCCTCGACGTCCACTGGATGTGTGAACGTTGATGAAAACGAACGGAACGAAAAGAACGAATGGGAATGGCGAACGCTCCAATTCATATCTCTCAAGCACGGACCCTGAAGGAAAATATCCCTTCTCACCTACTACCCAAATCACCTACAAAACAATCCACAGAGTTAGTAGTGCTAACCTAAAATAAATTTTCTACAAGCCAACACACTAATACCAAACGTACCAGTGAACACATACAAACACACACACAAACACACAAACACTATTTTTGTGTTTAGAGATAAGTGTTTTTTGTTAAGGAAAAAACAAACACACACACACACACACACACACACACACACACACACACACACACACACACACACACACACACACACACACACACACACACACACACACACAAGTACGCTCGCACACATACACACACACAAACACACAAACACTATTTTTTGTGTTTAGGTATAAGTTTTTTTAAAGGAAATTTGTTAAGGAAAAAACAAACACAAACGTACGCGCGCACACATGCACACATATACAAGCTTACTCGCGCACACATGCACATACACAAACACAAACGTACGTGCGCACACATACACACACACACAAAATTATATGATTGGCAAATTGATCAGTCTCTTTTTTCTAGTAATCTAGTTAGCCCTGAGAAGGGCTGTTTTTTCTAACTCCAAATGCAACTGGTTAATGGAGACACCTCGCAGGCCAGGCACCACACACGCATCGCCGACTCCAGTCAATGTTCCAGTTTACACTTGTGGTTCTTCTTCCCAATTTTCGATTTGAGGGATCACGGCTCTCGGTACCGGTTGTGGCTGTGGCTGACGTTGTTGTGGAGGTGATGGCGTCGTCACCTTAGGCTTGACCTCGCACGTTTGCCTAAGTATGAGGTAAGGAAAGATCTGTCTTTTCTTTTCCTTCTCCTCTTCTTTCTTCTTTTTTCCTCCTCTTCCTCAAATCTGGCACTTTCTGCAAGGTCTCCATGGCCAGCTCATCCAGGAGTCGCCTGGCATACTCCAGGTGCATTTGGAGTTCCAACAATTTGCTGATTCTGCTCATCTTCTTTGAAGTTAATCAGTGAACGATGGGTATCCAGACTACTACTACTCCTATTAAATTGAGGTAGCATGCGCCCTAAGGCATGCACGACCATTTAATACCCTCATACGAGGGTTGATTAATTATTTGTGGGGGGGGGCGGTATGGTGCCTCACCCCCTCAACGATTTATAGTGTGGATGGCACAGTGATTGATTTGCATGTCCGGACGAGGATAGCCAGACTGACGAACGCTGCTCTTTATATCCCTAAAGCACGGTTGTGAAGGAAAACATCCCCCTTACACAAAAACTAACAATACCCACACCATAACCTAAAAACATGGAACGCTCGGACCTAAAATAAACACTTTCGTCCAGTTTTTACCTACAAACACTTTATTACCACTCATGTATATAAAATACACATATACTAGGGAAACAAAGTATTTATATGCACACTTCTATCACATTACTTACTTATTTACACACACACACACACACACACACACACACACACACACACACACACACACACACACACACACACACACACACACACACACACACACACACACACACACACACACACTATCTTACAAGCCAGGGAAACGAAGTGTTTACAGGTATACTTCTATTTTATTTACCTACAGACAAACACAACTACATACAATTATTTTGGCAATTTGACTACTATCTCTTTTCAAGATTTTTTTGGGTAGCTCTGAAAAGGGCTGTTTTGTTGGGGGTTGTGGCAATCCCTTACCTTCTAAGATTGTGTCCCCGTCTGGCTGTAGGATTTCCGACAGGATAGGGTCTGCTTCTTCGGAAGGAGAAGGAGAACTCCTTGGTGTCCACACGGCAGGCGACAAAACCTCTGCCTGGTTCCTGCTGCTGCTGCTGCTTCTGAAGCCTGAACTTCTCGGTCCATTCTTCTTGCTCCTTTTTTATTTTGTCTTTAAAGACCTCTTCTGTCATGTCTTGTGCCACTTTTATCATCCTGACATTTTCAATCTCTTCACACGATGCAAATGGACGTGTGCTTCGTTCAGCTTTGCTAGTCTTGAAGACATCTTCATAGGTTGATGCATTAATAATGGATGGCCAGACTGATTGATTTATTGACTGATTGATTGGATTAACGTCGCGTGTTCCCAATTGGGCATGTGCGACGAGTATGTGCCTGCACAGCAGGTTGCCTAATTGATCGTTGGGGAAGGAAGAAGAGCCATATCCCCGACGCATTTATACACACAAGGTGTGCTGTTAATTTTGTCCGTTTTCGGTGCACTATTAATGCTCCACGGGACATAAGATTGGCGTGAATTGTAACATGCATGCCAATTATTTCATAAATTGAGCCCGCATCCACTGCTTGTTATAAAATTTCTAGTGGAGAGCGGAATTGGAGCGACACTCTCCACGTATTTATGTATAACTACTCATGGGGAGCGGAATTGGAGCCACTCTCCCCAGAATTTTATGCGTGCACTGAACGCTGTTAAATGGGATGTCTGTTCGTGGCAAGGCAGGACGGTGGGCCGGTGGGTGCCGGTCCGCAGGAAGGCACTCAGTAACTCCAGTATCGTGGCCTAAAAATTTATGTCGTTTGCATAATTTAGAATAGCTTCTGTGTTATTTTGTTTTTTAATCAGGTGGAGGTTCATCAGATGACAGCCATATAATACAGTCTCTAAATTTAGGTGCCACCTTGTGTGGCTGGCCCTGATATTCCTGGGCTTAGACCACCTTATATGTGACATTGTTTTGGGGTCTTACATGACATTTCTTAGGATTTTCGGTGCCACATGGTCTTGGGTGTTTTGACATCTTGTGAATTGTTAAGTTTGGGACATTTTGCTTAAGTTGTATATTTATTTTGCCACCTTGTGCGACGGGGCCTGATGGTCATTGTCTTTTTTACCACCTTATAAATTATTAATTTGGGGTCTTAATGTGCTCATAATGGACAGACTGGATTAACTTACTTAATTTGGATTAAGGTCGCTTTCGCCAACTTGGGTATGTGCGACCGATTAATGCCCCCATTGGAGGCTGATTGATTTTTTCGAAGGGGACGGAATAGTGCCGCGTCCCTCTCGCTTTAATGCACACAGAGTGTGCTGATAGAATTTGTTCGTATTCGGAACATTCAGTTCCACAAGACAAGTGGTGAGTGGGAATTGACCCTCATGCACTCACATGGTTTGGTAAAAAATGCCCGGTCGAGGCAAGGCAGGAAAGGTGGTGGTGAGGAAGGCACTGTACATCCAGGATCTTTATGAATCCCTATTTTCCGAAACATAAATGTTGGCGTCTAGACGTAATTATAATTTGACAATATTATTTGTACTGCTTATAGAGGTGGTAGTGATACAGTGTGCCAACCTATGCTAAATTTTAATTTAAATTTATTTTAATTAGTTACTATTTAGTTGGTGACTGATGGCTGGGTTTTGCCACCTTATATACATCTAGATTTGGGTCCTATATCCTAAATTAATTTAAGGCGCCACCTTGTGTGGCTGAACCTGATGGCTTTGGAGTTGAGCCACCTTATAAAGATAATTTGAGGTCTTATGCTATGTCTATATTATGTAGATTCAAGATTTTTAATGCGCCGCATTGTGCGGCTGGTCCTGATGGTTTCTGGTTTTAAGCCACCTTATAAAGCTCATTTGGGGTCTTACGTTATATTTAGTTACTTAATTAGTCAAATTGTTGCCGCATTGTGCAGCTGGTCCTGATGGCTGGGTTTTGTGCCACCTTATAACGACTAAGTTTAATGGGCCAGTTTATTTGTTTGTATTTTAATGATCCACTGCATCACAAGATGTAGAAGAGACAAAGGAGGAGTTGCTTGTAATTTTATTCTGGAAAAATTGTGATAGATGGTTATCGACTTGGATACCTGTAGTCATATTGCATTGCTTGACGAATCACAATCCTAATGCCGTATATGGCAGTTGAATTGTAAGGCATAGAAGGGTAAGTGGGTAAACAAGGAACCTGGATACATGCAGTCGCATTGCATTGCCCGACGAACCACACCTCTCAGCTCGAAATCGTTCCATGAGATCCGAGATGAGGCAAGGGATCCAGCCCGCGCATAGGCTGGTACATACCCCTAAGTGGGCCGTAAACCGAAGGCCCCACCCCATCTCTCACCCCTGTTTCGATCATTTGGTGTGGCTAACGTCAGGCAACTGTTTCTGCTACTGTTTGTTATGATTTACGGTGACGAGAAGGAGTATGAATTAAATTTTCCCAATTTTATCAATCTCTCTAAGGAAGAGTAAAATTGACTCGTTTGTTATGTTCGGGTTAGGGTTACTGTGGTATAATAGGTCTGGATAGGAACATGGCGAACCAATTGCTTTAAGGGAAGTGAATAGTTTCTCCTTTGTTTTTGGAATTTGTGGCAGGTGTTAAACACGTGGTGTAGATCCTCAGTACTGGGCAATAGGGGCAATCAGAATTTCATTCTGTATTGGATTTTATGTATCTCCCCATACTGCCTGCTAGCAATGTTTTGCCAGTTTTAATTCTGTTCATGATTCGTTGGTCATGTTTATTAAGAGTTGGTGGGGCTTTGATCGTACGGCGCACTGTTTTTTGTATGGTATACAGTTTGCGACCCTTGGTACATAAATCCCATTCTGTTTGCCATTTTGCAACGATTTTTTAGACATCATGTTGTATAACTCTGGGATGCTGTGGTCGATGTGAGTGTAGTTTGCGCTATTAAGTTGCATTTTAGCTGCTGAGTCAGCTTTGTCAATTCCCGGTATATTAATATGGGATAGCACCCACATGAATTCTATAATTTGGTCTTGATTTAACATATTTTTTAGAAACAATCTTGTTTTTTCAAGAAATTTTCGCTTCCAGTTGTATTTCCGGTTTCCAGGGAGTATAAAACGCTAAGCGAATCGCTAATTATTAGCGTTTTGGTGAACTTACGATTGTCTGCCAGTTTGATTGCTTCTAATATAGCCCAGAATTCTGCTGTGTATATAGAGCAGTCATTAGATAGTCTTGATCCATGTTCTTCATTTATCTCCGGTATGGTAAGGGCAGCAGCGGTTTTGTCTGGGTTGTTTGTTTTTTATCCATCGGTGTAAATTTTGATATGATCTTTGTACTTGGTGTCGATTATTGTTAACACTTTGGATCTTATCTCTAGCGGGCGGTCTAGTTTAGAGCCAAAGGTTTTCGCTAGGAGATGAATGGTGGGTTTTTGGCATGTCCAAGGGGTAGAGTCTGGATACTTGGTGGTTTCCATTTGGAGCTCTTGTATATTTACTTCTTTACTTAACTGATGTATCTTCTTTACCGATGGTGGGTTCGGAACGAGCTTGTTACTGAATGGGACATTGCATCTATTGATGATGTCTCTGGTAGGGTGTGAGGGATCATGTACTGAGACTCTCACTGCATATCTTAATATCAACTCTTCTCTTCTCAATGCGAGCGGTGTCTCACCTGTGAGGAGTAGCATTTCTTCTTTTGATGTGTTTGGTAGGGAGCCTGTACATATTCGTAACGCCTTGGTTTGGATTATGTAAAATTGTTTAGGGAGGGTTTGTTTTGCTGATGCGTAAATCTGGCACCCGCAGTCCAGTTTCCATCTAATTAAGGCCCTGTAGACCATCAAAAGTGTGTCCTGATCAGCTCCCCATTTCACACCTTTATTGTTTTTAAGGAGATTAAGGATCCATTTATGCATACGGCCATTTATCCCGTAATGATTTAATTTGGCGATAAGTCCGTCAGTCCAAACTAGGTCAAAGGCTTTCTCTAGGTCAAGAATAATCGCTATGAGATGCCGCTCGCATTTTCGTTTAGCATTAAATGCTAGTTTAATGCGAGATTCAAGCCTCACTAGTTGGTCTAAGGTGAATCTTTTGTTACGGAAGCCGCTTTGGTTTTGGGAGACCAGGTTGTTGCTTTCCAGATGATGTTTCAATCTGTTGTTGAGCATAGTCTCCATCACCTTGCTTATAGTGTCAGTGAGTGAGATTGGTCTGTATGATAATATTTCTGTGGGGTCCTTTCCGGCTTTTGGAATTGGGATGACTATTGCCTGTTTCCATTTAGTAGGGATCTCTCCTGTTTTCCATTATTGATTTATTAGATTTAATAAGCTGCTTTCAATATTTGAAGGGATGTTTTTATATATTTCGTATCCTAGATTATCCTCTTCTGGTGAGGTTGATTTTTTTATCGCTAATAGCTATTTTCCATTCATCAATAGAAAAATAAGCATTGAGCGGGCTGTATTTGGTATCCAGGTCTGTGTAGAAATGGGGGTGTTTTTGTTCTACCATTTTCCGATGTCCGAATTGAGCTGAATGATTATTATTAATGCTCATGCCTGCAAAATAGTTTGCCAGATGGTTTGCTTTTTCTTTATTAGTTGTCATTCCTAGGATACTGGGCATGCTGTATGCAGCTTTGCCTTTCATGGATTTTATCTGGTTCCAGATTCGATTGGAATTGCATTTTTTGAGGTCAATGGTAGAACAGTATTCATGCCATGTTGTTTCCTTTGCCTTGCAGATTACTAGCTTGGATTGTTTTTCCTTAGATTTGTATTCTAAGTAATCTGTTGATTTGCCTGTGTGTCGGAATTTGTTCAAGATCTTCTTCTTCTCTTTGATTATGCTATTGCACTCATCATTCCACCATGGGATGGACGGTTTTGTAAGGGAATTGTTCCCTTTTCCTGTTTTGGGGATACTTTTTGTGGCAGCTGCATTTATTACGTCTAGGATGTTTTGGTTGAATTTGTCAATGTCATCATCCTGTATACGTTCTTCGGATACGTTGGTAAGTAGAGAGTTGAACATGTGCCAGTCGGCTTTATGCAGTCTCCATTTGGGAATTTTAGAGGAGTTAGTTATTGGGTGGGTGAGATTGACGGTGATGTGTATAGGGAAGTGGTCGCTTCCTAATGTGGTTTCTCGATACACGTCCCAGTTAATCAAGGTGGCTAAGTTTGGAGTGCTGATCGTTAGGTCTAATGCGGATAAGGAGCCATCCTCTGGGCTACTCCTAGTTTTGGTTCCGTCATTAAGTATTACTAGGTTATCGTTGAATACCCATTCCTCGATCATAGAACCTCGTTTGTTTAGGAAGGTTCCTCCCCATCGTTTGATGTGTGCGTTGAAATCGCCACAAACTATGTACCCATTTGCAGTGCAGGTTATCTGGTCATAGTTTAGGGGTGAAACATTGTAGGTTTTTCCAGACAGACTGGACTGACTAACTGAGAAGGATTAAAGTTGCCTATGCTAACTAAGAGCTTTTGCGACTCGTTAATGCTCAATTATTGAGCTTTTTAATTGGTCGGTGTTTCAGGAATGATGCCGCAAAAACACCGCTTTTATGTACGATAGTCGTACTTTTTAATTGTATGTCAGGAGGTGGAAAGGAGGAAGGGGACCCGGCGGGGGACGCCAATCGCTGATGCCGTGTACGCTCCAAAGGGCCCGGACCAACGTGATTGTATGTCAAATTCTGTCCAGTTGTGCTAGTGGACGTTCCCTATCCCCAATATTGTGTGGGCTAGAGACCGCCTCACTTTATATATGGCTCAAGTGCGGTCGCAATAGAAAACATCCGTACGACTTTTGGGTCGGAACGCTATAGCTCATCTCATGGCAAGAGATAGAGAGGAGCCAAAGAGCATGCATGATGATAAAAAAAGTTTTTAAACAAATCACCAACAATAATTTTTGCTAACATTTTTATGCAACCAACAATTAACCAACACATTATGTAACAATTCATACAATATCAAATAAAAATTGTTTGACAAGCTTGACAACGTTGTGAAGTCAAGTTAGACTTCCGCTGATGGAGGTCATTTGACCATTGATGTACACTACTTTTCCTAGCTAAAGACAAGAGATATCTATAACGGTCACAAAACCATCGATCTTCTTTTTCATCGTTTCTAGAAGAGTTACGATCAAAATAAGTTACTAAATGTTCTAAGGGATATCCAAGACTGCGTTGATGAAGAAAATACACTGTCATGCATTTTTAATTTAATTATTAATTTAATGTAATTTAATTATTTGTTAGTTTTAATTTTGTTTTATTCCATTACATGTTATTGTAATGTAACATTGATTATTGGACTTGATCTTGTCCAAAACTGAGTTCAGTTCTGTTTGACCTGATGGATTTTTTAAATATATTTTATTTCATTGACGTAAACAACTAGTAATAGAAACATTGTATCTAGTTGCTGACTTTATTCCAAAATCAGTGATAGTTATTTGGTAAACAACTTTTTAAAATTTTAAAAAAAAATCTCATAGTAAGAATCATTAAGTTGAGTCAAGGTCATACCTGGACTACGTGATATTAAGCATATATCAATTGGTAACAAACTTCTATTTTTTCCAGAAGAATGAACTTTTGATCCTCATCCGGAAATCTATTCTGTGTCTTAATTAGTCGTATAACTGATGTTTTGATAAAGATTTTGTTAGTTGGGCTTAACACACTTGACACGTTAAGTTGTATTATGTTGTGACCAGTTTGGACTGAATTTTCTTTTCTTCAGATTGTTCATTTCAAGTTATTCTTTTAAATGGAAATACACAAGTGCTCTGACAAATTCTTGGATAAAGACATTCTTTGGAATTTATACTGAATTCAAAACTGGAATAATATTTCTGTGATTCAACAAGAGACTGTTGACACGTCTGCACTTCGTAGAATATTACAGACGTAATCGCCTTCAATTTCGGATTTCATCGGGACTCGAACTCAGTTTCATTCATGACTTTTATTACTAGGACTTCTATTTTTAATTCTTAGATTATTTTTGGATTTAATTCGTAAAACCGTAAGGTCTCTTTTCTCATTTTTCACTTTGTATTCCAGGGAAATAAATTATTTGTTAAATTTTACAAAACTTGTTGTCTTCACTCTTTTCTGTTACTTATTTCAAGAAGATAGACTCTTAACAACACACAATAATTTCCACACACCATGCAATATGTGCCTTGTAACTTCACATTATTTCAATCGTGTGGTCTGGGCATTTCTTCTCATAAAGTCGATGATGTCGTCTTCCAAAGGCGGCAATCCATACGAATCAAAATACTCCACACAGGCATCGTGCGGAAAGTAGATGGCTACCCAGTGGGTTCCTGGGAGATGAATGTCGTCCGTGTTGATGACATAAGCTTGATGGTCTTTAGGTTTTCGATGAGGAAGTTCATCTTTAGCGCACACGACAGGATTCCAAGAAGTAGTGTACGAATTGTTTTTCAAAAGATAATAAAGTTTACAGCTATCCGTTTTGTTTTGGTTTTTTGCTTGTTTCACAGGTAATGATAAGTCATAAATTCAATCCTGACTTTGCTTGAAAATCTCTGTCAAGTATCGTCTCTTCCCTTTGTCTCCGTACTATGCACAAAGAGAGATTCTATGCGACGGATCTCCAGATCAGTCAATGGAGAGGAGGAATGATCAGGCCAGTCTTTATACCACTGATGCAACACTGCTTCTTCTGAGATGAGACCCCAAGTGTCATCCAGATACTCGTCCATGTTTTCTTCTTGACTCATCATCAGACATTTATTGTGTTGAATTTAACTTGGATGATCGTTTTGACATCCATAGCAATCTTTCTTGGTCAAGCCTGTAAATGTTTTCGTCAGGTGTTTGGCAAAATAGGAGACTAAATGTTGTTCTTGTTCTGGCCATCTCTACATTACCATCACCTCTTCGTCTTTGTCTTTTTAGGTCGGTGGTTCTGCTTCCACGATATCCTTCCATTCCATTTCCAAAAATTCTTTACCATTCAAAGAGAGATAAGAGTCTTCCACAGCTTCTAATAGACTAGAATGACTTCTGTCAAACTGTTGATTTCAAGAGTGTTGTCGAATTCGGCATACAAGAAGACATTCACAGTCTCGGTTAGAGTTTCTGCAAACTGAAGTTCCACAAGCAGCTGACCGGATTTTAATGGGTGGAATGACCCTGGTCGCTGCCTTGGTCTGGAGTGAAATCAAAGGCCCACAAAGCGTAGCCTCCTGCATAATCGTCGTACGAAATGCCGTGGCTGCTGTTGGTACCCAACTCACCCGTGGCTTCGTACAGGGACAAGTACGATCTTAAGTAATTCTTCTTGTTAAACTTGGGTTCGAATGGTCTGGTACACAAGGTTTTGCCTTCGCGACTGACTTCGATCTTGGAAACTCTGTAATGCTTAAATTGGAAAGGATTGGCAGTGACGGCTCCGTTGAGGGCTTCGTTGCTGACGATACCAATGGTTAAACGTTTTGGTAACTGTCCTTGGAACAGATGATCTTCGATCTTGGATCGGAGTCCAGCAGCAATGGTGAAGGTTTTCACTTCCACGCGTCGTATTGGATACTTGGCAGTCGTTCTACTCAAAGTGTGACTGATGTCGTTTCCCACTTTAGGTAACACTTCCACGCGTCGCACGTAGAGTCTGGCTTCTAGGATGATGGTTTTGTACACGTTGGCATGGGCCATCAAATGGAAAACGGTACTGCTGAGATCCAGTCTCAGGCGCATATCCACTCCGTTCAGCAAATACCTTTCTTGCAACCACTTGTCAAAAATGTAAACAATCCATCAGTTCTAAACTACGTCCTTGCAGGATTTCTTTTCAACGGTCCTTAAAACCCACATTGTGAGGATCGTCAGCTGCTGTCACGACTGTATCGTTAAACTTGTCCTCACCCACTATGTTGTTGTTGTTGTTCTTGGTTTTAACGTCATTTGTCAGCACACGATAGGCTATGCATGGCGGCCAATATCAGTGGTGGAGAAAGAACCCGGGAAAACCCCGGAAAGAACCACCGACCCACGAGAAGTCGCCCGCTGTGTCAGGTTTCCATACGACGCAAGCATCCAGATGAGTATTCTTGGCATCCTGTCTGTACGCCAAGAGATTTTCCAGGTAGGCTCGGTAGGGTAAGTATCCATTGAGCTGCTGACTAGTTTGTTATTCAAGTACAATCCACTTCGCTGAACAAGGAATGCATGAAATTTGTGACGGGAGCTCCAGGAGCAGTGTCGTCCGTTTTAATCACTTTGACTTTTCTGAACAAGTAACTGCTATTCAGATCGATGTAATCTTTGGGTTGTCCTTTGATTTCAAATTCGATGGGGGCTGAGGTTGTCAAAGAGGAGATGGGATGAAATTCTACCTATTGGAATTCTTGTATCGTCATCATGGTGGGTGGCATAGCAAACAGATCCAGTTCCGACTTGGAACATTCGCAAGACTCTCGGTGCATCATTTTTCTCTTTATTGTTTAATAATCAAATACATCTAATTCTCGGACGGTTCTTCTTTTCTTGGTCTTACTAGCTCTGGGTGTGTGAACCCCTCTGGAAGGGTGTCTTCGTCGTCTCTTTCTGCCTTGTCCTTGTTTTGGCGTCAGAGAAACAGGAATGCCTGACTGGTGACTGGACAGCGTCCAGGGCATTTATTGGAGTTTCTCGTCGGCCAAAAATCTCTTTTCCAGTTTGAAGCAAGACATTTTTGCCTGCTCTCAAGAAGGCTTCTTTGGGATTTTGTTTGTCGATGATGACATTTTGGAGAAATTCTTTTGCGTGCATCAATGCGGCATCTTTCAAGGCGTGCAATCCTCGTGTCTGTTTCAAAGCGGGGGCCACCGACCGAAACGCCGATTTCAGCATATCTCCTAAACCATGTCCTCGCTGTCAAGCGACTGCTTGGTGCACAGGATACATGACTTACAAGTCATTAGAAAATCGTTTTCGAAAATGGATTTTCACCGTATCTTTCCATTTGGAGAATGGAATATTTTGTCCCAGATCTCCTTTTATACCAATGTTGACACTGTCGAAATACAACTTACTGACTGGTAAATAGTGAGGATGTACAAATTCGTGGGGAACGTGATAGGTATTTCCACCTTCCTCGTCATTGGTCGTGTCATTCCACTTTGAAAGGAATGACTCTCAGTAATGGTATGGATGTGTGTCCTACCAGGTTGTACTTCACCACATCAGAGTTCACAAAGATCTAATTTAATCCTTGGTTCAATTCTACCGGGTAGCGAAAAAAACTTCGAAAAATTCAAGTTGTTGGCAATGGGTGGTATAAGTGAACCTTTGTCCATATTGAGGTGTCTACCCAAAATGTCAAACAATTCAGGACAAAGTATACTGGACAACGTTTTGGCATCCAAACATTTCTTCAGCAGGCCACGAGCCACTTTATTGTACTCGATAGTGACACTTCGTTTCGATTTGTCCAAGGCTTTGACAAACAGCGCATTGAATTTGGAAGCAATCGTGTCCACCATATGTTGACCGCTAAAATAATAGCCTGCAGGAATTTTCAACATATAGATGT
This sequence comes from Megalonaias nervosa, assembly GCA_016617855.1. Taxonomy (NCBI): domain Eukaryota; kingdom Metazoa; phylum Mollusca; class Bivalvia; order Unionida; family Unionidae; genus Megalonaias; species Megalonaias nervosa. The sequence goes on along the minus strand of JAECUM010018551.1, from coordinate 25,467 downwards.
ACTGTGGAGTATCGGGGGACACTGGTCGTTTCATAGAAGCATCTACAGTTTCCTTTTCATTCAAGTAGTGTTGCACTTCAGAACTTCGACCTCAAAAGTGTTTTGATTTTTAGTGATGTTTTTGATTTGTATACGGTGAATCATTTCGACCAAAGACATTTCCCAATGGGCTTCGTGATCCATTTGGATGGCCTGAGGTAATATGGCCGTGAAACAGCACAAAGTATTGTGGGGAAACACATCCATGGAACTGCCCTTAGGTAACGTTAAGTAAAATTGGTTATTCATAATTCCAGAGTTCTGCTGTCCGAGGGGTCACTGGAGGTCAGAGGAGTGTCCAAAAGAGGATTGTTGTTATTGTGGCTGTTGAAAGGATGATTGATGTTGGACGCAAGGTTCCATTGTTACCGTTAGAGCATTTCAGGGAAAGACTGGGGAGAAGGTAACCGATGCAACTGCTCAGTAAAATGGTCTACAATAATTTGTCTCCTTGTTGCAACTCAAATTGGCAACGGCAGCACCCATGACACAATACACCACAAATATTTGGCAGAAAAAGACGATTTGTGTTTTAGGCACGCGTTCTAGACACCACACACACAGGGGTTGCTTTTGTAAATCTTGCAGAGAAGAACTCGGAGTAGGAGTGGTCACTGTGGTGACTGAGGCTGAGTTGAACGGCAGGATGGTCGCTTCTTTTTATAGTCGATGGCTTGCGAAGCGTCGATCCAAGAGCCAAAACTCGGCGGATATCCTTTCCAATGTACGTTGACTTCTTTGACACGACGTTTTCCCACTTTTCGGGTTCTTTGATGGAGAATGCTTTCGATATCGCACACTTCGTCTTCTTTTATGGCCATGCGTTGTAACTCGGGCAAGTTAACTTTCCTTACAAACACTTCCCCGTTCATGTCTATCAATTTATAGACGGTAGGATGACGGCCACGCACTCGTCCAGTGACAAGAAACAATTCGGAGGTGCAGTTAGGTAAGTAACATTTGTCTGAAGTGCGCTTGGTTTTGCCAGTACACACCCAATCTCCCATCGTTAACACTCCACCTTTCTTGTGGACGGCCACAGTCGGGGACGTACCAAACAGGCGCTAAAAGATGGTCACTTCGTTGTCGGGAGTCACTTCTTGGGGGGCACATCAGATGCTCCGATGGTAAGATTGGTCGTAATCTTTGACCAAGTGCAGTAAGACGTCGATGTACTTGAGAGAGTGTTGATGCGTACAATATTTCCACATGCGTTCTTTCAAGGTGCGTTGAAGACGTTCAACGATACTGGCTTTGGTTTCGGAATTCTCGGTGGTGAAAAAATGAATGTCTCGTTTCTTTAATTCTTTTTGGAGAGCTTGGTTCAGAAATTCGGTGCCTTTGTCGGTATACCATCGAAGAGGGTGACGACCACTTTGTTTCAACACCAATTTGAGGGCTCGCACAAACTCAGTGCTCGATTTGGAAGTCAATGGCACGACCCAGGCAAATTTGGAAAAGACGTCGATAACACAAAACAAATATTTATAGCCACGATGGTAGGTGACCAAATGAGAGACATCGGCTAAATCGGCTTGCCATTGATGACAATAGTCTTCCACTCGGGTGCGATTTCTGGAAAATTTTCGTCGAATGGGTTTGCGTAAGGTGTAAGTAGCTTTTTCTTGTAACCATCGTTGCACTTCAGGTAAACGGACACTTTGAGTCGGGCTTTTGGCAGCACGATACAATTTCATAAGTCCTCCGTATCCAGCGGGTTGGGATGGCTCGTAGTAAATGCTGCCTAACAAATTCTCCATCAGGACTTATTTTTTTAATAAGTCACCCACTGTTCACTGATGCTATTCTGGCTGGGGTGAGTTGGTGGTTTGGAAACTGCTTTACGTGTCGGACGTGCCACGGGAGTAGAAGTCGAGGGTAGTGGGGGTAGTGGTGGTAATGGGATGGCTTTTGTCTTCCTTTCTTTTTCCACGTCTGGTTTCCCTTCTTTCTTGTTCACTTCAGTCAAAGGATGAGTGGACATCATCGTTTTAACCCAAGCTTTGAGTTCTTCTCGTTGAAGTGTGAGCGAAGGGGTCAACAAGGACCCTGCAATCTTACTAATGATGGGAGCCGCTGACGGTGTTTGGAAGACTCTCGTGCCTCTTCGTCCTCAGGCATCCGTGGGGCTACGCCTGTCTTGGTCACTGGGGGTAGTGGTGGTGATACACTTTTCATAATGGTCTTATAGTCTTTCACAGTCCGTCAAGCTGTTTCGTCTAAAGCTTTTTGGTGAAAGAGTTGAAGTCGCTCCAACTCTTGACCGTACCGTTGTGATGTTTCCGTTTCTGATACATCGCTGCGATCCATCAACGATTGCAATTCGTGTTGTCACTGGGACATCTCGGTCAAATGAAGATTGGGAGGTAAATGCGGGGTACATTGTACTTGCAAACGAAAAATTCCATCCATCGTTTGTAAGGCACTAAAGTCAGTTTTCGTCCTTCCATCATATTCCAAAGGTCACGTCTGAGATCTTTTGACCCCAGAGGTCCCTTTATCTTCTTAGTCTTTTGTGTCTTGGACCCATCGGTAAAACACTTCTCAAGAGTCCTCTCAGCATGGCTCCCGCTATTCCTTTGACAATGGGACCTATCAGGGATAAAACTCCTCCGCGTTGCACCAACATCTTTTTCTTTTGACGAATGGGGATTTTCTTTTGAAACATTTGGCGAGGAACGTGTCGATGTTTCGTGTTCTTTCTAATGTTTAGACAAAGGTATCGTTCCTTTCAAGACATTCAAACAACATTCACACACGCAATCGATGACATTTTTGGAGGCTGTTTGAATGAGTTGTTTTCGCAAGGGTGGAGGGGCTTTGGACAGGACGGACAACACGTCTTCGTGTTTGGATAAACGAGGAGGCAGTCGTTTCCTTTCCTTTCCTTTTGTGGCAAGAGAGTGATGGTGGTGTGCACCTCTTTTAGGGTTCAGGAGCACAAATACACTGAAGTCCATCATTTGACATGCGTCCTATCATCTTATATTTTTACTGGTGGTATTAGACCAGGAATAATTCTGAGAAGCTGTGGTAACAAAAGAGGCATAAAAATCCTCCATTTTGATTGCTCATCTTTTTGTTTGGACGATGGGGTCTTTTCTGGGGTAGACGTCGATGGCTGGCTAAGCGTTTCTTCGGATGTGGGGTCAAACGACCAGAGTGTCCTTTTCTTTTTTCCTTTTCCTTTTTGGACAGGAGAACGACGATGTGATGATGTGCACTTCTGGTGGGTGACATCTTTGTTTGTTCCAGGGCACAAAAACACTGATACCCATCGTTTACCCCATGTCTTTTTTTTATAGTAGAATGCGTCGCCACTGATTGTCTTTACGTCGTATCATTTTCAGGGCAGGCATCACTCGACGTTGAGCGGTTCGCAACGGACTAAATCGGGACAGTTCTTGCTTGGATAAATCCAGTCAACTCTGTAACATGCCCGATCTCTCTTGGACTGTGATTTTGGGGGCAGGTACTTTCTGAGCAGCTGCCGCAGCAGCTAAAGAGGTGGAGGGTGTCACCGCTGGAGGTGAAGTTCCTGGAGTCACGGGTTTACATTTTTTCATCAAATTAGGAAAGACGCTTGTCAAATTGGGTTTGGCTGGCATCATCGGCAACGGAGACATAGAAGACCTGAGGCAACTGGAGTCGTGGTCACCATTCCTGAACGTCGTGGCTTGAGGGAGTAAGGTTGCGTCCTGGTCGAAGTGCCTCTCTTGCGGGTAGAAGCTGTTTTCTGGGGTCTTTTCTGTGGGCTTTTTTTTCTTCTGGGAATTGTTCTTTCTCTGGGGTTGTGTCCTGGTCTTAACACCACTGCTCTTTTTCTTCTGGGCACGTTTGCGTCGGGGAGTGGCGTGTTTCTTGGGGATGACTTTTGTGGCATTAGGATCCCATTTGAAGAGGGAGCGAATGGTCCTAGAGAACCGCTACCTCCAGGTTTCAAAATGATTTGCTTTTTGGTTTGAGTGTCGATGCGGGGATCTGCCAGTTGCGTCAAGGTTACTTTGTTTCTGTCAAAAAAGCCTTTGGTTTGATGACAGATGTGAACGATGCGTTGACGTAATTGGTGTGCGGTAACCGCATTGCTATCGTAAGACTTCTCTGACACTGGCTTCTAAGACACGAGGGCATATTTGTGGATTTTTTCGCAAGTAATGCCGTACAAGGCACGAATCAATTTGACGGGAAGATGAGAATGAAGGGACGTCGTGTTGACGATGTGTGAGACAGGCCAAAAGTGTACAAGGTTTTTATAGATATTTTTTAAGTCGACTGGGGCTTGTACACGACAGGCCCTCCGTCGTTTCACCAGCTGTGAAACAGATGGGTACGAAATCGCAAATAATCGGAGGTAGTTGGTTTTAAATCCACAAGTAAATACGCGTGAGGGGTTTGAGTGGCATCGTCGTACACATGAGTCAGCCAATGAGTTCCTAACTGTTTGGCTAACACTTGCACTTGCGGTTTATCTATGGGACTTTTAAATAAGACCACGTAATGAGTATTGAGACTGATGGTGCGATGGGCTTTACTTTGTTGAAACAAATTTTGGGTGATGTAAATGACACTGGCATTACGATGATGTCCTTTGCGCGTAAACCACAGTTTAATTTCTTCTTCGTCTTCTCCTAACATGTCTTCAAAGATGACCAGATGAGTTTGGCTGGGTCAGACACGATCCCGTCGTCTTCGCGAGGACTGCTTCCACAAACACGATGGAATCTCTTTGTCTTTCTCGCAGAAGGCTGTACGCCGATTGCCACTCTTTGTAACACTACATGATACGTTGAGGTGGACGATCGATCAAATGATTTTTATTTTCGATCAAACGCCGGACAAATTCAGTCTTGCCTGAACCGTTCGGTCCAGCAATTAACATGTTAAAGGGATGGCGAAGATATAAGGCCTCCCAAATAGCACGATCTAAGTTTTCGTCGATGACTTTGAAAGTGGCGGAAGAGGGAGCAGAGACAGCAGATGTAGCCATAGTGAAGGGAATGTCACATTTGAAACGAAGACAGGCAAGACAAGAGTTTTTTGACTTTCTCAGGACACGTTTATTTAAAAAGTTTTAAAATTCAACACGAAAGATAAAAATACATAAAAACCAAATGGTTAAGTACATCGATAAAATACACATCAAAACAATCAAAGTGGAATATAAACAAGTCACTGTACAACATTTTTTGTGACGAAAGTATGATGTCCAAGGGACACTGGGTAATGTTCTTAGGTTCTCTACACTTGGCACAGTCACACAGGGGTCATCCCGGAATGGCCTTTTGGGGATGTCCATGTCGATCACATTCCTGTCCTGAATGGGGTGGTTTTCCTCCGTGTCGGGTTCTTCTTCTGACACTGTGGCTAATACAGGTTTAAAACTACTTTTTCACTGAACCTTTGAATTTATGATCACATGCCTTGGGCATTGTTTGCCGCTTCTTTTGTCCAAGCCTCGAAACCAAAACTTTTCCAGTCACGTACATCTTGCCAGTGAGGGTGTAAGTCACAAGCTACACACACATCTTCGTAAACATCTTCAGTGACTAAAAGATGACGAATCTTTTTTTCCCGTAGAGGTCTAGAAGTATTGAGATGAAAGCGCAAAGCTTTTAACAGAATGAGTCTCTTGCGTACATTTAAAGGTACCACCCTCATGTTTTTGGTGGTACTGTGAGGTGCAGATCGTAAAGAGACCACAAGGAATCGGCAGGTAAACGAAATCCCAGAAAGGAAGTCACTAAGACACACACCACACTATGACCCAAATTCATTGGATACAGTTCTCGTAAAAAGTATTGGTAATCCGCCACAGTCTGAATACTGTCATTGATTTCCTTCCAAGGCAATTGTTGTATCACTGCTGATAAAGGTTGTGGCATGGTAACAAGTTTGTATGCCCTCTTTTGTTGAAGATAATCAATGTACCTTCTGAACAGAAGCAGTTTTGTTTCAGTACCGTACCAAAATTGTTTAGTCACTAACTCACTCACCACACGCCGCACAGAATTTTCCTCTTGAATCAAGATTAGTTCTTGTAAAAGATTTTGGTAATCCTCTAACTCTTCCGTTGAAATTCGGTGTACTATGGTCACCTTGTAAGTAGAATGAGTGACATCCAAAACTTTATGAATCTCATGTGATTCATCAATGTCTGACGAATGGAACACTTTGAAATGAATCAATCGTCTTATGCCATTCAGGCACCAGTGGTTTAAACATTGGTGACATAACGGATGCAATTGTCCTTTGCGTCTGACTTCTATTTTGACAAACTCTCGGTAAATGCGTTCTCTCAGCTCGACAAGCAAACCACGAATGTTCTCTTGTAAAATATCCATGAAGAGATTACTGAGGTCGTCCCACTAAAGGTAGGTAGTGACAGTGCGGAGACCATCGAGCATGTTCCAGGTAAGCTGAATCTTTCTGCTCCCACTGGTAAGTGACACATCGCAACTGAAGCACCTGCCCTTATCACCTTCGCCCAAGTAGATAAATCCGGTTGTGGCTCATTCTTCGAGGGTAGGTCATCCCAGATATTTAGGCCACTTTCCATGGAAGGTTTGGAATCGACTTTCACAGTCTCAGCATTCAGACAAACGCACAGGAAACGAATATTCTTCTTTCACAGCTTCTCGATGAGGGTACAGTGAAATCCGCAGTAGTTTGCTCAGGCATGGATGACATCCTTAGGGTGGTAGCAGCATGGTTTCACGTGGAGGATAACACTGACAATGAAAACCAGTAAAGAGTCCACGATGACGAGTGGCATCACTTTCACATCCGTCAGGTTTGACACGCACAGCATAACTTTCCATGGTAGGTATTGTAGTAGTCATAGCAAAGTTCCCATAATGTTGTGCTGAATCGCTGAGGTCACAGCGTACTGCATCCCTGCAATCGCAAGGCAAAGCATCGCACTCCACTTGAGAATCGCGGAACTTGAATTGTGTCTGGTTAAAAGGAGTTATCTTTCTCGCTTGGCAATGGTAGTCACAATGAACCAGCGGTCTTGGACGTTTTCCCCTGCAATAGAAGTCGTTATTAAGTCTCGAGTTTGTAAATCTTTCCTTTATTATGCATAGTTTTGGAAGTCTTCCTTTTTTCTTCCTTTTTTTACTACCTTTTCTGAGGGACCGTCAAAAAGGTACCGCAGTGTGATGCGTGGAAAGGCCACAGAAAGGTAAGGACAGTGTGGAGACCATCGAGTATGTTCCATAATAGTTGAAACTTTATAGATATATAGATCCATACGCAACGTCAGACCACAACTGAAACACTGTACTTCGTATCCCAATCCAGTCTTAGGTATCCTTCCTTATCCGTGGGCCACTTTTTAAATGTTTCCAGTCGACTGGCACAATCACAATAGTCAGACAAGTAGACAGGAAAATTGTATTGTTTGAGTTCACAGTGGGACTCTCACTCGATTCTTACTGTGTCGAAGTCATCCTTCTTGATGGTAACTATCCTCTTGGAACCATTTTTGTTATACCATTGTGTCCGTAAGGTAGAGTGAAGTGATTGAGAAGCCGCACTCGCTTCTGGTGCACAATTTGATACAGTTTTTCTGAGGGTCGACTGACGATTTGGTATGTGGGTAAACGTACAATCTTGTGCGGTTCGTAGGTGGTAACTTTAAAATGTTGATCCTTTCCAGACCGCAAAGCTTCTTTCTACACGCCAAAGTTCACCACTTGACTCGTTCGATGATTTAGAGTCAGTCTTTTCACTTTACACTCCATGTGCACTTCTCCTTGTGGGTTACGGTATTCGTAGCCGTAATTTTTGGGACCGCCATTAGCAAACTTTAGAATCTTGTCGTCGGGGTGCTCGTCCGTCCAGGCTCCTAAACGGTCTCCTTCGATGACAGGGTGACGATGATCACGGTGATCGATGTAGATGCAATTGTCAGTGTCAAAATACAGCACACGATCTCCTAACAGTTCTAAGACTTCGTACAATTTTAAGCGAGTATGGGCTGTCACGTAGGCTGCAATGATGACAGCTCCAAATTCGTCGGCCTGTACAAAGTCCAGTTCGTCTTCGTAATTGACTAAGATCAAGTCCTCACGAAGGACGTCCACGTGTTTCATGTATTTGGTTTTGTCGTGAATCACCTGGAAGTGGCGGGAAGGTTCTGTCAAATACTCAGTCTTGGGTAAACACAGAAGTTATGCCATTTTACCCCACAAACAATTCAACATCACTTTGGCAAACAATCGCTTTCCTTCGTTTATCTCGATATGATCTAAGGTGATGCCCTCCTGCTCCAAGTATTTCTCTTTGAATTATCTTGGTCTTCGGAAGTGTGGTACCAGGGAGGATAGCCGCTGGCTTCTTGTTTCAATTTCAAAAAGGCATCCACGTAGTCTGCGAAAATGCCTTTCCGAGTCTCATCGCCCTTGTGGTACTGTTCTGTCTTGGGAAAGTGGTAAATTTCGTACACTTCTAACAATTGGTATCCCAGATCCAGAGCTTTGAACAACTCCACGCTGACCCACGTTCCTGTCAAGGCACGTTCTTCCTGGGTGTGCAGACAAGATTGGTCTTGGTTGCACGTTTCGGCACAAGTGCGGCACAAGGAAAAAAAATCAGTTTTCCTTGGCAACGGTGAGGTAAAACGGGGTGGTAAAGTTCGTGGGAGGCAAGACTTTACATTTAATCAATATTTCATATTGTCGAATATTGTCTAGGTCAGTTTGTTCCGTCAGCAATTGTGGGTGCCCTGCGGGAAACTGGCAATATTTGCACACGTAAGGATACAGTGAACACACGTCCGGGTATTTGATTTCTTTTCCTTTCTCTTCGTCCGCGTAATACAGCAAAGAAGTGGCATTCGTCCGTCCTCCATACAAACTGTTCCGCGGGTTCACAGGGTGTACCAACTTGTAACTATCCACGATATGTTTGAACTCGGGGTCACTTTTCAAACTGTGGTCGTACTCGTGTTCCCACATTTCCACCACTTGGTATCCTTGCTGTTCTCACTTTAAGCTGAGAAGTGGCCTCTTTCATGGTACGTTGTAAAAATTTATTTTTAGTGTAACTTTGAGGGTAGCAGATGGGACATCCGTGAAATAAGCAACCGTTAAATTCGTACACGATCTTGGGGTTTCCTAAGTCCCAACCATCCACCGAATACGTTCCGATGGTCTTTTCACCCTCCTCCGTTTCGGGTGTGTTGGATCTATTTGTCTTCCTTGTCGCACAAGTAATGCAGCCAGCGTAGGGCTTTCACCGATTATTGACGTTTGACAATGTTCGTTGTTTGAGGGCGTATGACAGCCAGGATCTTCTCGGGCACGAATCCTTTGCGGTGCACTAAGGAACACGCTTTGGCAATGGTGCAGGCTTTTTTCAAAGGACCGATCCCTCCATGCTCCATGAACAATTCTCGAAATTTTCCACAGTATCGCCGTAAAATGTCCACGTCGGAACGACAATACTTTAACATTTCTTCCTGAAAGTCGAAGTGGTCCGCTTCGTGAGCGTGGTACCAAGCGTAGAAAGCTTTTCGTTGTTCGGTACGCATGTTGTCGGGGTCGTAGTAGTGAGAATCAGGCAAATGGGGTAGAACGGCGTATTGATTGGCTTCGGTATTGAAAAAGTGCGGATAAATAACTTTTGGCCATTTCTCTCATTCTAAAATGTTTTAGGCATTCGACTCAAAGGCATGGCCAAATAACTCATCGATTCTTTAAACTGCACTTGTCCCACTTACATGGAGATGAGTTTGGCTCCGTTCAAAGTCACTTTAAGACGGTCGGTGCTTTGTTCCGTATAGTATTTCAGAAGAAACTGTCCATCGTATCCCGAGAAATTGTGAGCCATCATCGTAGCATTGCGATGGCAATATCCGTAATGTTCGATGTCCTCTTGACTCCACGTTTCGTGAATAGGGTCTAAGATCCATTGGGCAAAATTGGCCAGCGTATTAGGTCCCCAAAAGATTTTTTCACGTCCTCTAGGAATCTTGCTGAAGTGAGGGCAATGATAAAGATAGGCTCTTTGGATGCAGTTTTCGCAAGCTCGATGAGCCACGCAGAAATTAGGAATGTGAATACCAATCTCTTGCATGCATTCAAAATCGAAAAGATGAAATCCGTTTTCTTCTGGTCATCTTATTCATCATCCTCCTGTTGGGGATGGTATTTTAGAATGTAGCATTCGTGTTCCAAGTCCACGATTTTGTGACAAATGTGACATCGTTTCTTTCCTGGACAAATGTGTGCTTTGGCATTATTGCTACGTATAACTTGTTCACAAGTAAAACACAATCTCAGGAGTTGACAAGCACTTTTTTCTGTGATTCTTGCGTTTTCAGATGTTGTAGGTATCCGGCTGGGCTGACAAAAGTTCGCTGACAAGTCTGGCAATGCACTCGTGGTTGTGCTTCGTCAAGACAGGGTTTAGAGGCCATACATCTCTCAGATTTCGATCCACAATGCTTGTGTTGCTCTCGATTGTTATAGCCATAGTCACATTTCTCACAATAATAACCGTATCCCAGGAATCCGGTGATACTGGTAATGGGATCGAAATGTTCATCGTGATGGTAAACGTGAATGTATTTTCCGTCTTTGAAATTTTTGCCTCTAAATAACAGAGGTCCGCGTACTTCTTGACGGTGTACTTTCAAGGTGTAGTGTGGAGCTAAGACGTCTTGCACTTTTTGCATTTCAGGAATACCAAAGGGTGTGTTTTTATTAAGGCCAGCTTGTAATAACAGGAGTTCTGCTTCTCTTTTTGTTTGGCTCGGTTCGATTTTTGAATAGTTTGCCAGGCTCTTTTTCATTCTGCCGTGTCGTTTTTATCAGCATACGTTCGTCCCACCACGATAGCACGGGCTCAACACATCTGGTCTTGAGGGTTGTTAATTCGGACGAAACTACGTTTGATGCTGCGAAGGTGGTCCACCAGTAACACCTTTTTGCGTTGTCCGGTCCCTTTGGGAAGAGAAACGTGTGTCATGTACAGTGTCATTTTTCCATCGGTGATGTGAAACTGGTCGTTGGATTGCTGCACGTGTTGAATCTTGTCGATGACTTTGGAAGGTGTCAATTCTGCTGGACTGCTAAACGCGATCCAGACAGGTGACTTCAAACTGTCGTGATAAATGGAAAGTCTCAAGCGATCGTCTTCTTTGGCTTCACATTGTCGTTTCAGTGTGGTTAACAAAGAATCGGTGATGAACTCTTCTGCTTTCTCCAACGGTATGTCTGACTTGAAATCTTTAAACTTCACCGTGTATGTGTAGGCGGTGGTTCTAAATTTTCTAGAGGAGCGTTTATCCGTCTCTCGAATGTGGTAGTAGTTTTGAGGTGTTACTGGTAGTGAACTTTGGTTTGACGTAGATTCTCTAGGTCTTGATTCTGGTTCACTCACGTCATCTTCCAAATCACTGGCATGGATTTGAGCTAAGACTCCAGCCACTGTGCGAGGCGATAGGTCACGTTTCTGCCTCATACTTTCTTCTCCTTTCGTTACGAAATGATGCGATCGTTTCATCTTGATTGCAAAAGGTCAAATGACTACATTTTAAACGCCATGGTCCCATATATATATATATATATATATATATATATATATATATATATATATATATATATATATATATAAGGTCAGTGTCTTCCCTATATAAAGGGTCAGTGTGTTCCCTCAAACTATTCCTTTCACTCTCAATCTTAGCAGAAAGATAGAAGAGCCAACAGAGATCGAACTTCTGATCAGAGGTTTGCGAGGTGTCATACGAAGGTTTTCTTCAGAGAAGCCGAGATAAAAGTCAAGATACTTGCTATATCTGTCAGAAGAAAGGGAATTGGTCTTCTGAATGTCCAAAACGTTAAAGCAAGACAAGCGTAAAAAGAGACAAAGGTCAAGATACCTGTTGTCATTGTCAAGAGAAAGGACATTGGTCTTCAGACTGACCAAAGAAAAAATAGGAGAAGGAGGATGAGAGGTGCTCCGAACAGGAAGAAGAAGTACCCTCCGAAAAGGAAGAAGAACCCAGACACGTTAAGAAAGAGAAGAAACGAAGACGAGAAGAGAGTGAGGAAGAAGAAGACAAACCTGTGAGAGTAAAGAAATTCAAAAAAAGTAGAGAGCGAAAGGAAAAGAAGAAGAAAAATGAACTTTTAAAGTATTGTGTTGTGAAATCGGATTGTAATTTGTAACAGAGAATATAACAGAAAGAAAAACACAAGTGTCTCGTGGTTTTTGATTTTTATAATAAGGACCTACACTCACGTTCTCACACACGTCCATCATGGGTAAAAGGGAGTTTTGAGCTTTATTTGATTTTGGCGAACACTGAGCAGCCTTTTCTCGAGACAGATGGGTGGTCCTGAAAAGGTCCGTTGGGTGTTTGTTTTTTGTTGGGTTGTTTTTTTTTAGATAAAAAAGACCCAAACTCAGGAACAGGAAGTAATGCGCTTTAACTGCCTTATCCCTTTGCCACGACCAAGACCTACTTCTGGACCTGCAACTGACGATGATTTGGTAGAGATCACTAGTGTTGGTATCTCAGGCGTAGTGGGACTGTGAACAGGGTTGGAATCTCTGGCCCAGGAAGGTCTTTTTCTTTTGAGTCGTATTAAAGAAGTCTGATACATTTGTTTCAAACTCCGTAACTCTGCTAAAATGTCTAAGAGTACCGTCACCTTTTGACTTTCGCTGTCCTCCTTCTCTCCTAGACCTTGTTTCTGCTTCTTCCTGTCATTTTCTTCTTGCATCTTCTTCCTCTCGCTGTTGCTGTTGAATGAGAAAGGCTTGTTCTGCTTCTGCTTCTTTCTGCTGTTGCAAAAATTTCTCCAATTTTTCTTTCTGCCTCTGTTTAAAATCCTCGACGTACGGTAAGGAAGGAGAAAGCGGAGAAGGTACTGGTACCGGAACAAATTCTTGTGAAGAGAGAAAATCCGCTAAATCCCAATTAAAATCGTTCTCTTCCTGACGTAGTATTGTGGTTGTTTTAGTAGTCGCTGCTATGCCATCACTCCTCGTCTCCACAGCCGGTGCACCCCAGTTCATTGTCTTCTTAGTTTCCGTCATGTTCTAACTCTGTCGCATTGATTCACTGCGCACAGACGCTAGCGCACGTATATAGGGAATGTGACGTCACAGGTAGCTCTCTTCGGATTGGAAGACAGACTCCGCACTGTGACTGAATTTTGTAACGCGTGTTAGGATTGGTGAAAGAACTCAATCCGTTTCGATCCGCTCTTCCACTATAAATAAACGCGGTTCACCTCATTCCATTCACCCGTTCTCGTCACAAGATGTGGACTAACGTAGAATCGTCTACCCTCCTATTGTCAATGCTGTTCAACTCGAACTATTCCATGCATGTCAAATCATCATGGGCAATCACCGATACAGCACTTTGGAAACGAAGTATCTATGTGGAGAGGCAAGGCTGTCTGAAACAAGTCTTAATCTACGGTCCAGAGGTCAGACGAAGTTTGAGGAAGAGAAGAAGATCTGTTCGACGCCTTCTATGTGAACTGAAAGATGTTAACAACAAAAAGGCCCTTTTCAGAGCCACTCCATTTGTCTCGAAAAGATGTCTCTTCCCTCTTGCCTAAATAATTTTTTTAGTCGATGTTTTGTGTGATAGATTTATGTCGATAAATCTATGTATGTCTATGTCTCTCTCTGTGTCTCTAACTCTGTCTCTAATCACGTCTCAATGTCTATGTCTCTATTTGTCCCTAGAGTAACGCGTGTTCAGGTCAGCCCCTTGCCTTACTGTTCCGTCCGACTGAGGTCAGCCACTTGCAAAATTGTTGCCATTGTTACCCCAGTGTCCAGTACCGTGACGTCACCCTTGTTCAATTCCTACTATCCGTATATAGTCCCACTTATATTAAAGTTTCCTTGTCCGTATATAGTCCTATCCATGCTAAATTTCCCTTGTCCGTATTTGGTCCCACTCATGTTAAATTTCCCTTGTCCGTATATAGTCCCATCCATGTTAAATTTCCCTTGTCCGTATATAGTCCCCCCATGTTAAATTCCCTTTGTCCGTATATCCCAAACACCCGTTTGTAACATTTAAGTCCCATTGTCCGTATATCGTTTCCCTTCACTACACACACCGGGTAGCTCCCAAACATCCCTGTGGTAGATTTCCCTACATAGCGACAAGGCACGTTTCACGCGAATGGTTTGATATGAAGACGCCCAATGAAGTTCATTAGGCTGATCTTTTATGTCTCCCACATTATCGGATTTGTGCGCGTACAAACAAATATGCACTAACTGTCGTGCAATCACAATATCAGGGAAACTCCATTGCTTGGTGTCCAGCGGGGACAAATTTACCTTAATGGTTCAGTATACACCCATGTGATGTTTCTTTGACCTAATAAGACCGGGCGCATATGTGAATTAGCACCGCTCGCGTAAGCACTTCCATGGACAGGTCGTGTCGGAGATCAATTTCCACAATCACACGTGGAACTCCTTTTTTCCTTCCTGATGTTTTCGCTAGTTACTACCACAAATGAGTACATTTCGGGGCGGAAGTCTCACGTATTCTTCGTGTGTGTAAGTTAAATTATGGCTGTTTCATTCTTTGACTGATGGTAATGTATAATGTTGCATCAGGCTCTGCTAAATAAACAGGCTCATCTTCCCGATCGCAACCGAATATATAAGTCCTTGCTTGGATAAAATAGTTTCCAAAAAACATCATTAGGCCAAATTGCCTCTAATGTTAAGTTACTAAATATCACAGCAACTCGTACACGACTATCCATTGTCCTAAGATGGTGAACAAACTGTCACAGTCACGCTCATAAATGTCAGCTATGGTCTCTGCTTCTTCATCTTCGAGCATGTAATCGTCACATCAGGTTAGCTGTCCTTCCCCTGCATCTTTGTGAATTTTTCGTATTACTTCTCAACGTAGATGAGCGAGGATGTCACCTGTATATTATTTCTAAAGGCAGTTGCCACTTGTTGTAAGTGGTCTTTGCAATATATTTTATATATTCGCCTGACGATTCGCTATAAATGCGAGACGTTTGCAGTGTAACAGCTAACTTTATTGACTTAAAGTTTTCTTGTTCAATGTCATGCAATGACATTTAGGTATTTTTTATTATATTCTTCGCCAGGCTTTCGTCATGTTTGCCAAAATTTAGTCAATAACCTAGTTAATTATCACAAATTCTTTTGAATATTCTACAGCTAAATTATATTATCTTTGATTCAGGATTCTTGGCTTCAGCACTTTTGTTTTAAAATATACTAATTTATGAGTTATGTTAATTTTAATACCATTGTATTATACAAAAATCATCTATTAATCTGTTTTCAGTTTGCTGTCTATATTTTCTCTCAATGCTTTCATATCTCAAAATGTTTTCCTCTCAAGTCTTACCTTTTTGTGAGTCGACTGGTTTTTGTACAAATGCCTAGTAGCAGCATAAGTTAATTTTGCAAAATCTCCGATATTTATGATACTGTTACTGTTTAAATTGGGTTCTCATTTGGTTGATTAATCTAACTACTTCTTCTCTTCCTCATCTACTTCACATGCCTCTATAAAATTATTATTAACTCTTAATAATATTTCTCCAGACATTAACCAATTTGCCTGTGTAGGCAAACAAACATTATCGTGAAAATCTATTACTCTGGATCTTCATCTCGAATTCTGCATTGTATCCCTGTAGTTGCTTGTAATTTCCATAATCATCATATATGATAAAATCAAGACAAAAAATATGTAAGAGGTAAAGTCTGTAACAGAACAAAGCAACTGTCATTTAAGTAATTTTTGTGGTATTGATTTGGTAAAGGAAAATATATAAATTTCCGAGGTCGCAGACATCCAAAAACTATACCAGAGTCATTAGTTGTCTGTACAGATCTATTAAATCGCAGCAATGTAGAGATATACGCTGTGCAGTTTTGAATTACATTTCAAGCTCTCACTATCAATACTTTCTTCATTATGGCTATTAACAGCCATTCCCACGTCTACTTTTTTTTCAGGGACATTTCACGATTATATTGTTACGTGTCTAGGCTCGTACAAAAGTAACAAAGAAAAGAGTGAAGCCAACAAACTTTGTAAATTTTAACAGAACAATTTATTTCCCTAGAAAACAAGGTAAAAATATGAAAAAGGACTTACGATTTGTGAATCTAATCCAAAAAATGAATCCTAGAATTTAAAAATATAAGTTCTAT
This sequence comes from Megalonaias nervosa, assembly GCA_016617855.1. NCBI lineage: Eukaryota > Metazoa > Mollusca > Bivalvia > Unionida > Unionidae > Megalonaias > Megalonaias nervosa. The sequence continues at coordinate 9,228 of JAECUM010018551.1, read as the reverse complement.
CACTAAAAATTCTAATTGAATCAATGTTCGAATCCCGATGAAGTTCCAAGATGGAAGGCGATGACGTCCTCTATAATCTATTTTGAGTTGTCGTGTCAACAGTTCCTTGTTGCTTCAATAAGAATAATATTCCGGCTTTAGAATTCCGAATAATTTTCAGTAAATGTCTGTCCAAGAATTTTGATGAACACTAAATAAATTCTCCATGGAAAATAAATTATTCTAAATATAAAACTCAATTCAACTGGCAACACAAAATAATACCTCTGAGCCCGAAGGTATGATTTACAACTGACTAAAAAACATTATGAAACATCACTTTAACTCCAACTACAAGGCAGAAGGGACCACGTGATAGGGTCACATGATCGCTCTCTTTCGAGAAACGTAGTAACATCATATGTCAATAATCACGTCCGCCATGGACGAATTCGATTGTACTGAACGAATCTTACTATAAAATTCAATAATAAAACAAATTTAAAAAAGTTGTTTACAATAGAGCTGAAACTGGCCCCAAAATCTAGGTCTCCAAAAGATACAATGTTTCTACGAACCGCGTATTTATCAGGTTTAACAAAACTGAACTGAATTTTCTGGAATTTTCTGGAAAAATGTCAAATCCAGTGACTAAAGTTATCAATACAATAACATGTAATGAAATAAAATAAAATAAAAAAGAAATTTAAAACTAACACACAAGTAATTAAATTACATATACGTAACAATATAATCCATCTTGAATTAAAACAGATTTTGTTTCATTCTTATCATTAATGTAACAGAATGTATTTCTTTATTATTTTTTATTTGGTTATTTGCTTTTGAAAATATTGTAATAAGTAATTAAAACATATATTCTCTTTAATGAAATTGGTACTCTACCATTTCTACTATCAACTGGATTTTTGTAAAATAATTTTGTATTCGACTGACCATATGCTGGTATGTAAATAAAACATGTAGCCTCTACCATTTAATAATATTAACAACTTGTTATAAAAGTCTTTCGATGTACTTACTAGAACTAGTGGAATATGTTATTCCTTCTCTTAACTGTAATCAACACGATCGTATTCGTCTCAAGTTCATTATGGCTAGTCATTTATTAACTTGATTAATTTATCTGATAGTAAGGTCTGGGCTATCATCCCATAAAAATTCATAAGTGTTGGTGAATCTACTGATATTTTAAAGAAACTCTTTAAAATCATGTTGTAACCAACTGCTGATGAAGGTGAATTTAATGCTAACAAATAAGAGGAGCTAATTATAATGTTTGTCTCACTAGCTGCTATTTATTTACTTAAAATATTAGAATCTAGAAAACTTGTTCGCCTTGCTCTGGCTTTGCTCTCGCCTTGCTCAAGGCAGTTCAGGGCAAGAATGTACCTTGCTGTCTAAAAGTATAATATTATCTAATGGCTTGACAACATGCGACTTGCTCGCAAAAGTCTTACAATAAAACTATGAATAAATTAAATCAAATATTTATATAAGGACAATTACACCAACAACGTAAAGGTATTATTTATGATGTTCTTTAGACCTTGGAAAGCCTAATTATCTTCTTCCTCTTTTTCTTCAACCGTTCTGCCTTTGCTTTATTCAGTTCTCGAGACAGTTTTCTTTGTTTTCCAAGTACAACACTTTGTGGATCTTTCTTTTTCTTTTAAGGTACCTTGTTTTGCTTAGAAATTTATCAAACTTTGTCAGATCTCTTAATAATTTATCTTTTTTCCACGGTTTCTTTCTTCTCATGCTTTCTTCAATTTAATTTCAACATATTTTTAAGTAAACATAAATATTGTTATAAAAATAAGAAATGACTGGCCAACTTTATTTCATCTTGCACTCATCTTAACAACCAGATTTGCTATCTTTCGCTTCCTCACTAACGTTCACTTTAATAGCAATGCCAATAGAAAAGCTTTAATGCGCGAATGTAATCGCTCCTCTCCCTGATCACTAATTTTGTTATGATCTATAATAACTATTTTTTATTGCTTTGTTTTATCTTTTATCAATTATATCATCTACACTTTGATAAATAAATAATACAATTTGCATACCAAGTACTTCTGGAGAAGATATATGGGTTATAAAACATCCAGTACATGATTATGTAGGAATAATTTCATTATCTTTCTCTAGCATTATTCATTCTTCTTAAAATTAATGTTTTCAACTCTTATTGTGCTCAATCCACATAGATGTAATCCTAGTTTAAATGATGAGAAAAGTGTGATATTCTATTTGTTGTTATGTAATCTAATAGTTAGGTCTTCTGTAAGCTTTTAAATAATCATATTTACTAATCAGAGATGTTGCTCAATGTGTAATTATTACTAACAATTACTTAAATAGTTTCTGTTGATCTAGGTTTACAGAGATCTGGTATTTATATTTCTTTTCCTAGATCCTTAAATGGTAACAGTTTTTTTTTTTTTTTTTCCATTTGCAATATTTATGTTCAATTCCAGTCGGTATTCTTTTTCTTGCTTACGACCATGTTAGAGAACTTCATTACTGGTCTTTAAAATAATATCAAATTCCTTTTCTGTATTTTAATCGATATAGAAAGTACAAAAATGACAGATTATGGTCGACTTGAAAATCTTGTTTACGATGGCGACTTGTGTGATCTTCATCGGGATCAAAGTAGAGAACCTGAGTCACAGCTGACAGAGCTTTGAAGTATGAAATGGTATAAGGGAATTACATGATAATATTCATAAGGCAGATACTAGTTTTGAAGAAGACATTATTAAATAATTTTTTAAAAATGATTTAGAAAGAGAAAATTATGAGGCGATATAGGTGGTAGTGTAAGTACTGTGGATACATTTCTTGAAGCATTGAAAAAAGATTGATGAATATTGCAAACCATTTCCTTGAGTTATCTATAAAGGTGGCACCAACTTGTTTGGTCTTTGGCACTGTATTAGGCTGGAACCTAAAAGCAGGTGGCAAAAATTATTCTTGTCCCAGTATTGACAATTGACCAACTACTGTATACCATTGCAATACGCGATTGTCCTAGCTAAGTCTATATATTAAAAATAAATTTGTGGTATACTATGGATATGACATAAAATTTGGTTCTTAAAGTCCAGGCAAAATGGCTGGTAGGCAGCTTGCGGACAACTGTGATGGCCGCTGAACACATTATAACTCAAAGCAAAGTGCAAAGTCTTCAGAATGACACGAAGGGAATCATCAAGTTACGCAGCTGGATTATTCATACTGCAAAACGAAGCATATAATACTCACCAGGAAATAATATTAAACAATACACCATCTCCTTCCCTGAATAATATCGGGAAATCGTTACCACTCATCCTCAGTGATGTTACTGGAACAAACAACTGTAGCTAGAAGGCATATTCCTTCATTTTTATTTGGTCGCAACTTCAAGCTTGTTTCTTTAATACACTTGGAAACCTCTTGCTAAGTCATTCCCTGGACATTCACTATGGCTCATGTACATTACAACATATTGCTTCTCATTCATGCCAGAGATCTAGTAGAGCTTCAAAGTAATTGTCCAAATAGCGTCTCTGAATTCGTAAAAAGAAATGTTGATAACCAGATAATGTGTCAGGAAGTCTCTGGATCGATCGCTGATCAAATATATGACAAATTAACGCCGTATTCAAAGGTAATGGGTTTATCATAGGAATAATTGTATATGATGGAAAATATTTTTAGGAAACTGCCAAAAATGGCCATTTGGCATGAACCCAGACATTTACATATAAGGAGAGACTGTGATCAACATCGTTAAAACTACCTAGCACCCGAAAGCTTCAAGGAGTGTGGTCAGTGTGATAGAAGACGTTGATGGGGTCAGTGTGATAGAAGAAATTGCTGTGGTCAGTGAATTCCAGCTTAACATAATTATTCAAGATTTTGCTTCTGACCAGCTTTAAAGAAAACGTCTTATCAACTCTTCGATCGTATATCGTATCTGACCCACTTAAGTCTTGCATTCGAGAAGAGAACGATTATTAATTCTGCCGATGCCTTTCAACAATGGTACAGAATCATTGGTTTTCAGCCAATAAATTCGGGTTCAAATCGTTCCCAGATCAGACACCGTCGGCTGCTGTGGTTTGTCTTAGGCAAAGTAATTTACTTCCATTGCCATGTCATGTATTGATGCACCATTAAACGGCAAATTTAAGAAGCCTAGGAAAATGAGAACCTATGGTCAAAAAGAAAGATCTCTCACCGTAAGATTAAAATAAATTATTTACGCAGACGCCAACGCTGATGCATCATGACAACCACTATAAAGAAGAAAATAATATAACTTTCATTCACTCTGCTGAGAGCAAACTTAACATGAAATTGAAGGCTGAAATTTAACCAATCCATCCACTAACAATTTATTCCCACCACTATTACGATTTAAGAGGAAACTTTAGTACACAACTTGTTTCCCGATCGTTTTACGTCAGTAGAATTAAAAAGAATCCATACATCAGTTGTTTGCTTTGACAAGAACTCATACAACAAATGAACGCTTCTATATGAAGCGAACATTTAAGTAAAATATCTGCCCCCACAAACGACCACTTTTATGGATATATAGGATTCCATATATATATATATATATATACATGTATACCATATATATATATATATATATATATATATATATATATATATATATATATATATATATATATATATATATATAACTGTTAACCTTTCAAGTCTCATACGGTCAGGCGTGTGTGTCCAATACCACTCGTAACGGATTACCTACGGTAAAATGTTCCATAACTCTCGCGTATTCAGGTCAAAAGTAGTGCAAATATATGGTACATAATACAATTCTCAACGAACTGAAACCCGAGTTGAAACGGGAATTGTAAATGTTTGCAATATATACATTACTATTTGATTTCGTATCGTTATAAGAAAATGACGAGACAGAAAATGTGGTTTATTTCGGCGAAGAAGCTTGTGAAGAAGCGTGGTTTAACAATAACAAACGCCGTTCTTAGCATTCCACTGTATTTACTCAAGCCATCGATAACATTTACGTCATATCAGGTTTAGAAAGGTTTTCAGTTGAGGCGTGGAGATCGATTACCTTTAGATAAACACTGAGGTGCTAGTGAATGAATATCGGTTTGTATTGGAACTGGAAAATATAGCGTCCATTTCGATTCCACATAATGTGTAGCCTTCCTAATTAGCTATTTACTAAGACCGACACAGACTAATGTTTTGTCAAGTTCTTCTTTGCTGAAAACGGTAGTAAAACAAATTAAGGCAATTCATACGGCGGATATATTTATTTAAACTTTTGTTTTCTTTTTATCTCTCTCGCTACCTTAAAACCATATGCCGATAATTATAGATATATACATAATATAAGTAGACAGATAAATTGCTTTGAAATAGAATGCATATACAGTTAGAAGATCAATACATATATGTATGTATGTATGTATGTATGTATGTATGTATGTATGTATGTATTGGTAGCGAAGGATTTTGGAAATAGTTTCTTTTGAGAGAGAGAGAGAGAGAGAGAGAGAGACTATTTGCAATGATTTATTTATACTCGCAACTGAAATTCTGGAGAATTTGTGAACACTTATTGCATCCATTTACTTACAAGTATCATCTAGTCACTTTGAGGTCGGGCAACATGCATCAAAATATTCGACAATCAACTTTTCAGAATGATTTCAGAACACTTAATTTTGTTTCTTCAAGAGTTTGCCAACCATTTAGTATATATCAGTTTCCTGTAATTATCAGGTAAACAACAAATTATGAACGCGGCTTGTGGGTGCTACATTATCGTATATCAATATTTATTCCTCAATTGTGAAAACTCGCTTAAATAGCAATTATTCACATTATCACATCTACACGAAAAAATGTGAGACTGACCTTGACCGTGACTACAAGATGGAAATAACACATACAATAGATATGGCTATGTATTAAGAAGAAGAATGCATTACATATAAACGATTAATACATGTGCCTCTGTACTGTGGCGACATCTCACTATAAAACTCGCAGAACATAAAGCCTTTTGAATTGAACACAACACTTTGTCGGTTAAATAGCTCGTACAGAGTTAGTGTTTTATGCATAAATAATGTTTTTCCATCTTTTGAATAGTTCTCTCAATTTTTGGGGAACTTGCCTGCAGGCAAGTAACTTGCAAACTTCAAGATGTTACCAAACTTATGAATACACTATTGCTTTGGAAACGCAGAAATTTACCTTTCATTTCTAAACCCCACGTTATTAATCTTTTAGCCTGCAGCAAAATCTGGTATACTGCAATCCTGACTGTTCTACCTAAACACTATGAGATTTTAATAAATTGGAATATCTTCACATTTTTGTGGAATTCTAAATTCGAACCTCATGCTAGAACCGTATGTATCAACCCCCTCCATGATGGAGGTTTAAACATCACCCGTTTTAAACGTAAAATCCAAGCACTACGTATGCAACATATATAAAAATTACTCGATGATGAGTATTCAGCCAAATGGAAAGATTTGGTAAGGTATTGGATCGGTTTACAATTAAGATCTTTCAACCCTATTCTGTCTGCGTGGGTTCTAGTCTCTGATTCGGCCAATGTGGGTATGTGAGAAAGTTTGCCAGGAGCTTCTCGTGGTCGGTGGTTCTTTCCGGGGTTTTCCCGGGTTCTTCCTCCACCATTTATACTGGCCGCCATGTATAGCCTATCTTGTGCTGAAAAATGGCGTTAAACCCTACAACAACAACAATTTCAACCCTAATTTAGGCCTTAATAAATTTACTCATACGCTATATGTACCCCAATTTTATCAAAAGTGCATAACCCTCCGTACACAACCTTGTTTGCAGCATGTTTTAATCCACGTTCATCATTCCAGAATACATCAAGCCGCACGTGCTAACAATATCTCTTTCTTCGCACGAGCTTTTACTGTACTTTACCGGTCTATCCGTTTTACATAAAGTCTCTTGCTTGTATAATTTTGAATACACTTTGTATTTCAATTAAAACTATATCTCTAAATTTAAAGATTGATTAATAATTTCATATATTTCCATTTCCATGTAAAGTTATTATGTTAATTGCGAACTAGACGTGAAGTAATTTATTATATATAATTCTTCGCCTATATGTTTAAGTGCAAACTACCTTATTATGTATAATTTCATCGCCTGGATGCATTGCTCTCTAATATTCTGTACATTTTTATATGTGCGTAAGCGTTTTTAAATGCATCTACGAACAGTGTGTGTGTATATATGTTTATATAGGTGTGTGTGTGTGTGTGTGTGTGTGTGTGTGTGTGTGTACGGGTGAGCGGGTATATCTAGTATGGGAGCAGATAGTAATATCTGTGTCACTTGTATATTTTGACATGTAAATATTGAATAAAGATTTTGTGAAAAAGAAAAAAAATTGCAAACTTCAGCTTACCCGACCCGAACTTGAGCTTGTCCTGGGAGAATGGCAGATGGATTTTCAAATCGCTGTAAATATAATACATACATACATACATACGTACAAAGGCAGCTGAAGCTTTCTGACTAGAGTTGGATTCAAACCCGGAACTCGCTGATTACGAGCCTGGCATGATAGCCACTGCGCATCCATGGTTCCCCTAGCATCATGAATATATTTTTGTGTCGCCATTACATATCAAAAAAGGAGGAGGACTTATTCTTCTTTACTTTATGTAGAACCGATAAATGAAGCAAGTCAGGGACATAAAAAGTATCTATAGCCTTCGCATGTATGTGGGGGATTGTTATGGTTAGGGTGGAGTGCTCCCAATGTTTATTTAAATTATTATAGAAGTCCCACCCAGGCTCTATTTTGTTGGAAGTTAAATTTTGTGAAAGATAGATGTAAAGCTCCGAGCCCCCGATCAGCGATGCCGACGGTTAGATAGTTAAATATACAAAAAGGTTGAAATTCAATGAATAGCAATTTAATAACAATTCAATAATCAAATGACTCAAATTCCCAATTACACTCCTTTCGCTTGACCCTTTAATAAGCTTATTGCATCCTTGATTAGCAGTGTGAGATTGATTTCCACCTGTCCTTATATTTCTACTCACCTGTTGTATCCTTTCTCTCTCTCTTATTTCTCCCACTTCCTTCTCTCCTTCCTCCTCGACTTTTCTCCAAATTCCTTGTCCTCCTCCTCGACTTTCTCTAGACTCCTTCTCCTCCTCCACTTTCTCTAGACTTCTTCTCCTCCACTTTCTCTACCACGACTTCTCTTCTGTCGACTTCGACTGTCTCGACTACAGCCTCAATTCTTTATCCAACTCTTGAAGACTCGGAACCCAATGGAACCCGAAGTTCTGTGTCCCCTAAAAAGCTTCCTTTTCGAAGCTTTGTCTTTCCTTAGAATCTACCTCTAAGTTTTGCCGCCAAATTACGAGTGGCTTCGTTCTCGGAAAAAAAAACCTATTGATCCGCAATCCTTTCAGGCGAATACTAAATTTTGGCTTACGAAATCCGAAAGTTATCATTCGGCCTACATTGTAATCACACCCTCTATTTCAATTCCGATTGGATATCGCTGTGAACCGATCCAATCAAACTTAGCGGACAACGTCCCTCTCGCTGTCTGTCATCGTGGGGACGGATAAGAATAAGTCACCACGTTGACTTCCCATTGATCTTTGGACTAATCTTTAACATCTAGGTGTGATAACTGCAAGACTTTGTTTAGATGGTGCGATCTATTGCGTGTGCCGATTCAAGATTCCGGTCTCTGGCCGGTCATGTAACCTTGCGTAAGAGATTAACATTAGCCCGCGGCAATGTTTAGACATCAATACATGGCCGCGGTAATATTCCCAAGAAAGGTAGATTATAGTTTATACATGACTTTATAGTTGGGGCTTAGCAAACATGACAATGTAATATCTTACATATATTCCCATTCCATATGAAATTATTTTTTAAATTGTTGAAAAATATCAATGTTATCGGAGTTATGGGAGTTTTGATATGTAGTTCTGACTTTCAAATTCAAACGTATTTTAATGCAGCTATTAGAATACGATGAAGAAGGATTTTAATGGAGTTGATGTTTTTCGCGAATAAAAGAAAGAGAGATCTGGAAGTTCATTTAAAGGCAGATTATGACCTACATTTGTGCTGTTTGCAATTAGCATGATAAATACGGTATTCCCCCCCCCCCCCCCCCCCCCCCCCCCCCCCCC